>CAUYPK010156452.1:0-24394 GCA_963574355.1 Loris lydekkerianus
AGGCTATAACCCAACTATACCACAAGACTATGAGGAAAGGACCAAGGAAGGGGAAGGGAGGGGGGAGGTTTGGGTGGAGGGAGGGTAATGGGTTGGGCCACATCTATGGTGCATATTTTTATCTATAATAAAAAAAAAAAAGAAAAAAAAATAAAAGACTGAAACTGGACCCGCACCTTTCTCCACTCATAAAAATTGATTCAAAATGGATAAAAGGCCTAAATTTAAGGCACAAACAATACAAATCCTAAAGAAAGCATAGGAAAAATGCATGAAGATATTGGCCTGTGGAAAAACTTTATGAAGAACACTCCCATGGCAATTGCAACAACATCAAAAAGAAACAAATGGGACTTAATTAGACTGAAAAGCTTTTGTACAGCTAAGGAGACAATAATCAATGACAATAGACAACCTACACAATGGGAAAGGATAATTACATATTTTGAATCAAACAAAAGCTTAATAATTAGTCTTTATAGAGAACTCAAATTAATCAACAAGAAAAAAGGCAGCAATTCTTTATATCTATAGGCAAGAGAGATAAATAGAACCTTCTCTAAAGAAGACAGATGAATGGCTAACAAACATATGAAAAAATGCTCATAGTCCCTAATTATTAGAGAAATGCAAATTAAAACCACCCTGAGATATCATCTAACCACAGCGAGAATGGCCCATATTACAAAGTCTCAAAACTGCAGATGCTGGCACTGATTTGGAGAGAAGGAAACACTTACACTGCTGGTGGGAATGTAAACTAATACAACCTTTTTGGAAGGCAGTATGGAGAACCCTTAAAGAACTCAAGCTAGATCCATTGTATCCTGGAATCTCAGTACAGGGCATCTACCCAGAAGGATAAAAAAAAATCCTTTTACCATAAGGACACTTGCACTATACTGTTTATTGCAGCTCAATTTACAATTGCCAAAATGTGGAAAGAGCCTATATGCCCACCAACCCAGGAATGGATTAACAAGCTGTGGTATATGTATTCCATGGAATATCATTCAGCCATTAAAAAGGATGGGGACTTTATATCCTTTGTATTAACCTGGATGGAAGTAGAACACATTATTCTTAGTAAAGCATCACAAAAATAGATAAGCAAGAATCCTATGTACTTAATTCTCATATGAGGTCAGTTGATGGCCTAATACATGGTGGGGGATGGGGGAAGGGAAGAGCAGAGAGAGGGAAGGAGGAAGGTTGTGGGGGAGGGACCCCAGTCAATAAAACTATAGAAATATTTTTTTTGGGGGGCTCCCTGAATAGTGAAATCACACCCACATCTATGTTGATTTGCCTAACCCAGTGGTTCTCAACCTTCCTAATGCCGTGACCCTTTAATATAGTTCCTCATGTTGTGGTGACCCCCAAACATAAAATTAGTTTCATTGCTGCTTCATGAAATAGGTGCTAACCTTTGACCTGACTGCAGTTTCCTGTGAGAAAAGGAACAGAGGGGAGTCAGTACTTCCTTAGGTTTTAGCCTCTCAGTTATATTGTCATAATGTATAATTAAAGTCTCCACTGTTACGTTGATCTTGGATTCTTGCTGTATTCAGCTATTGTGACATTGACGTATCAGCTCTCTCAAGCTCAGCTGAACTCCTGACTTATCTGTGTAAAAGTATTCCTAAGTATTTTGTTAATTTTAACCTTTACTCCCAGCTTGCACAAATCTTATATAGTAACAATAGGTAGAAGCCTAAGGCCTTTTAAAATCTTTGTTGAATTCATCTCTCCCTGGGAATGCCCATAGACCTCTAGGTTTCCAGGAATATGTGAAATCGTGACAAAACCCTTATTTCCCAAAGCAAATAATTCCATAGCCTTTCCCACCAATATTTTGGTTAGTCTTGGTTTTTATTTTCACCAACCTATTAGCACTTGATGCAGGAAGTATGGGTTCATTCATTTGCCTTTAAAAATTTTCCACAAATATCTTTGCACAAATATCTCCTCAGCCCTTAGATATTTCCAACTTAGGAAAAATAAAGCCAAGTATTTTGATACATTCCTTCAGGGATGCATAAAACAGGTCAAAGCCCAAAACCAATTTTTTTTATATGTGCCCCCGCATTAACCTGAAATTAACCAAAAAAAAAGTTCCATTTTGCTCCTTCCAACATGAGATACCTGTGTCAGTAATGCCACATATTGTCTTGCAGGCCACTACCAATCTGAGGAGCTGGGAATAGTACCAAGGCAAGTCAGAACATCATGGAATTCTCTCATTGAGATTTAGCTGTATTTTCTTGATTACATGTTTCTCTGGTTGTTATGAGTTTTTTTTTTTTTTTTTATGAGAGTCGATGGTTCGAAAACAGTCAATTCTGACAGTTTCAGGAATTTATTCTCTGCCTTTTTAATAGGAAAGAGTTTTGTATTTCCCTACTTTTCAATCTTAAATGATTTCACATTTTAAAATTATTCACATCAATAGTGAAAAATTCTGTATATATCTGTGTGCATGCATGCACGTCTATGGATATCTGTATAAGCACACATTATATGTATAGAAAGATTATGTGTTATATATGTGTGTATATATATATATATACATATATTTATGTTCTGCATATATATGGTACTTCCTAATGTTATTTATCCTTTGTCTTGTCTAAAAGTTACTTTATCATTTTTGTAATTAAATAGTTTTTTTTTTTTTTTTTTTTTTTTTTTTTTTTAGAGACAGAGTCCCACCCCATCAGCCTCCGTAGAGTGCTGTGTTGTCCCAGCTCCATAGAGTGCTATAGCAACCTCCAATTCCTGTGCTTAGGCGATTCTCCTGCTTCAGCCTCTCTGGCAGCTGGGACTACAGGTGTCCGCCAGAATGCCCAGCTATTTTTTTGTTGCAGTTCAGCTGGGGCCAGGTTTGAACCCGCCACCCTGGGTATGTAGGGCCAGTGCCCTACCCCCTGAGCCACAGGCACCGACCATAAACAATGTTTTTTATAATATTTAATCCCTAGTCTTTTTGATTTATATAACATAATTCTTTTATATAAGGTGAACTATAAAATCTATAGTAATTAAAAGAGTTTGAACATTACAAGTAATAATTTTTTTTTTATTGTTAGAGATTCATTGAGGGTACATAGAACCAGATTACATTGATGGCTTCTGTTAGATAAGGACACTCTTATAATTGTGTCCCTATATTATTGATTATTTTATATGATGATTGCATCATATACTATTGAGATTGCATTTAAAAATAAGAAATTAATTATGGTTTATTCATGAAATAGAATAAAATATAAAATAGTAGGGGAAATGGTAGACTTCAACTTGAAACATTGAAAGCACATACCAAAATAATTCCTTATAGTTTAAAGATTTATATGCTCTTAAAAATGGAAACATATATAACTAGAATGTAATAAGTACAGATAGAATATTAGGATGAGTTAGATTTCCATAAAAAGAAAGGTAAAATTGACTATAATAAAAATAAAAATTGATACCTTTATCTCTATGATAATGAAAATGTTGGTTATAATTGATAGGTATCTAAGAAAGTTGGAAAAGACAAACAGCAAGAAAGAAAGGAACAAAAAAAAAGGTAGAAAGAAAGGAAGGAGGGAAGAAAGGAAAGGAAATGTGTTGGTCCTGATGATTAAAAGTACCAGGTTTAAAACATGGCCAGATGTAGTAATTCAAATGATATTAAAACCTTGTTTCACTGTATTTCTTGACCTACTTTTCCCATATTAAATTTATGCTTCGATAATGTTCCATTTATAAATCTAAACTTCCTGTATAATCTTTAACACTACCCACTCCAGGTACAAATTATGTAAAAAAGAGAAAGTCAGCCTTCTCAATAATTTAAAAAATTCTGAGTTTGATTTGTATTGCTTTGGGTTAGCCCAACTTAGGCAATGTGCATATTCAGAAAGCAATCACACTGACCAAGATAGTAGAATACTCCAATTAACATGTGCCAGACTGCCAGTTTCTCTGAATACTACATGATTTAAGTAATGAAAGATAAATCATTGCAATTGTTACCAAAAAGGAAATGAATGTAGTCTGAGAAATAAAACAGAATCTATCCATTACAATAGCAAATTTACCTAAGAATTAATACAAATACATGCACCATAAATGATTGGGGAAAGGGAGTGGCGCCAGTCACACAGTGGTTATGGAGTCAGCCATATACATGAAGTCTGGCGGGTTTGAACCCAGCCCAGGCCAGCTAAACAACAATAACAACTGTAATAAAAAATAGCTGGGCATTGTAGCAGGTGCTTGTAGTCCCAGCTACTTGGGAGGCTGAGGTAAGGGAATCACTTAAGCCTGAGAGTTTGAGGTTGCTGTAAGCTGTGATGCCACCACACTCCACTCAGAGCAACAACTTGAGGCTCTGTCTCAAAAAAAAAAAAAAAAAAAAAAAAAAAGAAAAAAATTATTGGGGAACAATAAACCATTGTCTTGGTGGGGGTATGTGCCAGGAATATGCATTTTTAACATTCCCCCATGTACTATATATAAAGTTAGAAAAATGATGTTCTGGCATCTCATTTTAAAGTACGCATTTTATAGTAGGGCTGAGTACATTGGATACTTTTTTTTTCCATTCTTGAGATACTTTACTAAGAAGAATATGTTCCAGCTCCATCCATGTAAATATGAAAGAGGTAAAGTCTCCATCTTTCTTTAAGGCTGCATAATATTCCATGTGTACATATGGCTTTCATATGAAAGCTATAACCCAGTTATAACCTAAGAATATGGGGAAGGGGAAGAGGATGAGGAGGGAGGGTAGGGAGGGGGGAGGATGGGCGGCGGTAGGATGATTGGTGGGATTTCACCTGCCGTGCATCTTACAAGGGTACATGTGAAACTTAGTAAATGTAGAATATAATTGTCTTAACAGAGTAACTAAGAAAATGCCAGGAAGGCTATGTTAACCAGTGTGATGAAAATGTGTCAAACTGTTTATAAAACCAGTGTATGGTGCCCCATGATTGCATTAATGTACACAGCTATGATTTAATATTAATAAAAAAATAAAAAATAATAAAGTATGCATTGTAAAGTGTGTGTGTATTCTTATTCTCTCTCTCTCTCTCTCTATATATATATATATATATACATATATATGTATATATATATATAATAAACATAATAGTTATGGACAATAAAATTGACAGAAATTTCAGAAAGAAGAGAATATAAAAGCAAAGGGTGTTTCAAAATTTTGTTGACAGTGATATTCACCCATGTTTCTTCAAGCTGTTCCTTCCTTTTCATTGTTTCTATTAATGTACCCAAGTCTTTCAACTTGTTGGTGGATGTTTGCAATTTTTTCACTTTAGGGCTACAATGCAAAATAATAATGCTATATGAGCATTCATGTACAAGTCTCTTTATTAACACAAATGCTCTCTTCTCTAAGGTATATATTTAGTAATGAAATTTCTGGATCATTTGGTAGATTCATTATCTACTACTAGTTTTACGAATTAGTTGTAAAAGTTGCAATACTAGAATCAATACACAAAAATTTCATTTTCTATACACCCTTACTAACACTTGATATTAGTGTCATTTCAATTTTAGACACTCTATTGCTGTTGTAATGATATCTCATTAATGTAGTTTGAATTTCTCTGATGAATAATGATGCTAAGCATTGTTTAAAGAAGAAAATGGAAGAATGACTTTACAACATTATGGTAGGCAATAATTTCTTACAGAATATGCATAATAAAGAACTTGCCATAAAAGAAAATCTCAATAAATTGGATTTCATTAAAGTTTTGAACTTCTATTCATCTATTCAGCACTGAGTGAAAATGCAAAACACAGTGAGAATGAAGATATATTTATTTACAAAAGACTTACATGAAGAATATATTAGGAACTTCTAAAAAACAGTCAACAAAAGAGACAACATAACAATATTGAACAAATGACTTGAATAGATCCTTCACAAAAGAGACTATGCTAATATAAATGATAAATTCTGAACCAAACACACACACACACACACACACACACACACACCCCTACAAGATGTTAAAGAATGAAAATACTTAAGCATTCTATACATCTTACATGCATTCTTACTATTTTTATTACTAAATCTCTTCCAGTAAATGAGAGAAATATAAAATACAAGGAAAATACAGGAAAGAGAAAACAGCCACATGTATTGGTTAACATTAAATATAGTAAATGTATAGATGAATTTTTATGTTACAAAGTAAAAAAAAAAAAAAAAAAATAGTGACAGAAACAGTTGAAAAGAAGCCTGACATTATTTAACTCCAGACCTTTTATAATGATGTGTGGGATAGGATTATTAAACTGTTCTTTCCTAGATTTTTTTTTTCATTAATTCTGGCAGTCATGATTTAATTTTTAATAAAAGCTTTTTCTTAAACTTTACATTTGTTTGCAAAAAAGATGTTTGCACCAGATTATTCATTGGAGCTCAATTCGTAATAGCCAAATCATGAAGAAGCCCAAGTGCCCATCAACTCATGAATGGATTAATAAATTGTGGTATATGTATACCATGGAATACTATGCAGCCTTAAAAAAAGATGGAGACTTTAACCTCGTTTATTTTTACATGGATGGACCTGAAACATATTCTCCTAAGTTAAGTACCTCAAGAATGGAAGAAAAAGTACAAAATGTACTTAGTACTTCTATGAAACCAATTTATAATTACTCACACTTTCTTAGGAAAGAAAGATCACAACTGTAGCCCAGGATGAAGGAGAAAAATGGAGTGGGAAGGGAGGGAACGGGGGAGGCTTGATAGAGGGAGGGTAAATGGTGAGACCACACCTATGGAGCGTATTGCAAGGGTACAAGTCAAATCTATCTAGTATAGAACATAAATGTCTTGACACAATATTCAAGTAAATGACGCAAAAGCTATATTAATTTGTTTGATGTAAGCACTCCAAATTGAATAAAAATACCAACACATTGTACCCAACATATGCATAAATGTATTCATGATCTATGTTTATATTACTTAATAAAAAGATAAAAAACTTTACATGTTGTAATTGATTATATACATATGATTGTATAATTTTTCTATAAAGTATATATTATATATATCCTATCTATAATAATTATTGTTATATATTTTCAAATATTCCTTAGAATCCTGAATAGAATGTATATTAATTCTATTCCATCTATTAAAGTGTTTATTATTTTGCCTATTTTTATCATCCTAGGAAATTTTAAGAATACATAAATATACTTATACCTAACTCATTTATTGATTTCATTCATAGAATCACTAGATGGACTGAATAAGAAGTTTGAAAGTGCAACAATATAACTGTGCTTTAACAAACTTCAACCCAGGTCTTGAATAGAATCAAAAATTTTCACCACTCATCTCTCTTTTCCTTTTCCTCGCTGCTTTTTCTCTCTCCCCAATACTAATTTATGCTTCTCTCTAAATATTATAATAGAGTCATTCTTATTCACTATAGACTGATGTAATCAACTGACAAATTAAAATTCAAGGCTTCTACTACTAGAATAGCACTTCTCCCTTCCTTAGTTCCACTTTGGAAGAAACAGGAAATAATCTTTATTGTTCCAGATTCAGTAAGGTGTCCATACCTACTACATTTTGGGGAAAGAAGGATAGGCAAAGTCATATCATAACACAAAAACACTTTTGGGGAATACATTATTTTATTTGGAAATGGAATGAATTATAGAAAAGGAAATTGTTCCCCCCAAAGAAAAACTATTTTTAGAAAGTCAAAAAGCAATTGGACTCATACCTCTGGTGATGTATAAAAGACACCTTTTACTTATTATAGAAAATCTGTTCTGAACATATATTTTTTTCTTGAAGTTTACAGCTTACAATTTGTTTTATATGACAAATTATTTTTACAAGAATAATGATAATCAATGCAAACCTATGTTTGTTCTGAGGTAATGTGAATGTATTCTCTTTGGTTGCCCTCACGTTTGGCATTCAATCTTTTGAATTCTTGTAGAGTTAGATAAGAACCTGATTGATATAACTTCATATAATCACTTTATCAGGATAGATGGATTCAAGTTATCCTTCAGTAAAAGCATTTGCCTAATCCTATTTTCATTATCTTAATTAGAAATACCTCAAATTTAGAGACAGACTTTAGAATAATGATGACTCCCCAAAGATGTCCACATCCTAACGCCCAGAACCTATGAACATGTTAACTTACCTGAGAAAAAATACATTGAAGATGTAATGAAGTTAAAAATCTTGAGATGGGAAGATTTTCCTGCATTGTTCAGGTGGGGCCAATATAATCAAAGATAACCTCATAAGAATGAGGCAGGGGAGTCAGCATTAGAGGTGATGATGGAAGCAGAGAAAGATGTGACAAAAGAAGCAAGGAACTTTCTAATGTGAGCAGAAACAAAGAAAGACAGCCTCTAGAATCTGTAAAAGATGAAATAGATTCACCTTATAAACTCCAGAAGGAATGTGCCCTTTGGTTTTCATGCAATACAACTCACTTTCAAATTCTGACCTTCAGAAGCACAAAATAATGAACTCGTAATGTTTAAGCTGCTAATTTGGTAATTTTTTATGTCAGCAATAGATTGGTAGACTGAATCATTCTCTGCTATTGACTAAAGAACTTTTACATTTATCTTTTCTTTGTCTAGTCAATCTAATAGAAGCAGAGTTGCCTACCATGCTTTTAGGTATAAACTTATTTGGAAGTCTAATTCTACATATTTTTCATATCTTTTATATAGAGGTGTTCTTTCCAACTCCATTATTAATATCCTATAACTGATTTTCAAGATATATTGTAGAATATTAATTAATCCCTCTGCCTCCAGTTTTATCTCATTTTACTCTTTCCAGTCCATCAAAAATTACATTAATCATATTTAATACTACTTAAAATTATTCAATGGCTTCACACAATTTTTACACAATGAACAATGAAACCTTCTGTATTAATACATAAACAAATCCTTCAGGACATGATTTTGAGACTTCACTATTATCTCTGATAGTTTTCCCACTGACTCTCCTCAATGCTCCAACTGTCACAAACTCTTCAATGTTCTCTGTATAAACCATACACTTTCTTGCCTCTATGTATTTGAAGCCTAAGGCTTCCTTATCATCAATATATATGGAAAATTAATATCAATTTTTAATCATGGGAAGACATTTGTTCCTTTATTTATTGATTGATTTTGATATAATAATAAAGTTTAGTTTCTGTGTGAGTCTCTTTTGGATAAACTCCTCTTTAACATGCATATGTTCCCATTTATCTTTTATCTACTATCATGCCTAATATATAGTGCTTAATATTTTTATAACAATTGAATAGATTAAGTCAACATAATTTTTTTTCTTAGGGCTATCCTCCTTTGAAAACATTTATTCTACAATCAAAGTTATAATGTTTAAATTATTATATTGGATAAAGTTTAAGAATAGATTTGCTTCTTCCTTCAAACTATCTGGAGGTAGCAGATATTAGATTGCAAACTGTTATGTGCTCTTATGTCCAAAGACAATTTCTATATAATATAAAGTTCATTGTCTTTAAAAAAATGCAGAATAATATCCTTTTCTGGATATTTTAGATAATGATGATGTTAAAAAAAAATCACCAAGAATTTAGGTAGTACTAATTCAAAATAAATAATTTTATCATGGTATCTGTGATGGTCCATGATTGTGAGTGAGCCTAACAAAGGGAGGCACGATTCCATATTAATTATATTACAAAGCTTGGTAGAAAAGAACTCTGTGGTTATATGGTTTAGGAGTTCACAAATAATGGAGATTGCTTTGATGCCCCATTTTCTTTGTGACTTTTGCATTAAAATGAGAATGCTAATGCAATGGACAATTTAAGAAGCAGCATTCACAATGTTGTATTTATTGTTCAAAATTACTTTTCATCTTAACATGCGTAAAATGTAGTTGGAAAAATTCCAGCACAGTAAAAAATTGATACAAATATGTTAAATATAAGGCTCTTTTTACTTAAAAGGCTCTGTTAATTAACTGTGGGGACAAATTTTCTCTTTGAATTTTCAAAAAGATACCACTGTGACCTCTATGCTCTTAACAAAGACAGGGTAAATAGATGACTTAAGAACAAAATGATTCCACCTTTTCTTAGCTCTATTTTAATCAGTGCATACATATCTTACTTCATGGAAAACCATCAGATAGATGTCATTATTTATTGTATCTCACCCGCAATTCTTTTTGTTCTTGTTAAATAAAAAAAAGATTGGCACTCAGATGAAAACTAAAAAAAATTTCTGCATTACATATTTGTTTCTAAGACAATATGCTAGGTCACACCTTGAACTCTAAATAGATGACACTTAATAATAATGAATTATAGTTAAGATGCATTTAATGATGTTCTACACCAGAAACTCTACTTCTAAAGAGGAGGTAGTCACATTTGAATTTCTTAATACAGTCTAAATTTTTAGTGGTGGTGGATTCCCTTGACTTAGCTGCTGCTGAGGTAACAGAACTTAATCTGCTAAATTCAATCATAATCAGACTGTACAGGGTCACAAAAAATAAAATTGTTAGAATTTGCTTATCCTTAGTTAGAAATCAGAGTGGAAATTCCAGATAAGGACATGTCCAAAACTACAGTGCCAACATCAAATAGCAATGCTTTCACACAGGGATTGAAAGATACTCTTAGATTTAGAAATATGCTTTATGCAATCAGTAGCATCTGAGTTTATGACTTTGATCGTATCATTTTCCATAATGTGTGTTGGATTAGGACTCATTCTTAAAGAAATTGGTGAGTTCTTTCTGAAATTGGCTCTTCCCCTTTTTGTTGCTAGATTTCACTAAATCAGTTTTACAATTTGCTTCATATTATGGCCTCATTTATGTGAAATTTGTATGCCACTTAACAAATTTGAATTTCCTTTCTTAATTTTTTAATTGTTTGACTTTAATCTTATCACTATAGTTATCTTTTTCTGTTAATAAACCACAAGGATTTTTCATATTGAGTTGCATTTATTGCTACTTAATAATTTTATTAGTCTTACTGCTAATGAGATAAAAAAAAAAATCAAAGTCAAAGCAGTTCATTAAGCTCAGCTACTGGCCAAATGATTGGTTTCCACCAGTACCCACCAAGAACAATTGAAAATTGTGGTTTACTGATAAATCCTCAAAATTTCAAAGGTTAAATCTAGGAGTTATACTAACTTAATGTTTCAGTATAGATTCTAGAACCAGAACACGTTAGGTTTAAATTTTAACTTCATAATTATTAGCTGTGCAACATTAGGACACGCAACTTTGTTTCTCTGATTCTAAGTTTCCTTACTTGTAAAATTGATAAAAAAAATACAATAAATAAACTTTGCTTAAGGATTTACTTCAAATATTCTTGTAAAGTGTCTAGTTACAAGCCTAAGGTAAGCCCTCCATACATGATAACAATAGTGTAATTGTCACTGAAGTTTCCCAGTTTTTTGTAATGCCCTTTGATATTGAACCAGGAGCAATAAAAAAAATATATCTTTGCACAAAGGTGAGTACAGTAATGTTGCAAAAGATAAGGCAGAGCTGGGCAGTAATTAAAGTATTAAAATTATATTTTATTAAGGACTATAATTATAGGGGAAAAGAGACATCAGTATAAAACTGGGCCCAATTCCAAATGTAACATGGTGAAGTGGGAATATATAGCCAAGTATAAAGGTTTATCCAAGGGTCTAATGGCTGGAAAATTACCTATTGAAAACATCAGAGGTAAGGGTGGATTCTTTCTAAACAGACTTGACAGAATTCTTGCTGAAACAGATCCTAGTAATCAGATACCAAGAGTGGAAGATAAGGAATTTTGCAAGATATTCAGGATGATTAGATATTGAGGGTACTCAGATGCAGAAAGTGGGTATTTTCTCTAAATTGACATAGCAGGATTTTTGCCAAAACTGGGCTCTTGAGAACATGCCAAGGGACAGCTCCTAGTAGAAAAAGGAAGGCTCAGGATAGCCAGAATAAAGTTTGATAAAAAGAGGTGTCTTCTTAATGTTATAGTATCCCAATGCCATAATTCATTTGCTGTGATTTCCTTAACCAGAATCAACGCTGTGTGAAATTCCATGGTGGTGGATAAGACACTCTCTAAGTTCACAGATGCTAATTTTATCCAAAGAATTTTGTGCAGCAAAGGTATATCCATATGTAGAGTAATTGTGCGTTCCAGTAAGAACAAAACATTTCTTCTTCCATGATGGAAGTGGTCCAGTATAGTAAACTACCACCAAATAGCTGGTTGATCACTACAAGGAATGTTGCCATATTCAGAAGTCAGTGTTGGTCTCTGCCACTGTCCAATTAGACAGCCAGTTGTGTCTGTAGGTAGGTCAGCCCTGGTGAGTAGAAGTCTAATTTCCTCAACTTATGGCTAACCTCTATCTTTGCCACCAGGGTCGTTTTTGTTCATAAGCCCATTAACAATGGCAAGGATGGCTGGGGAAAGAGTATGACTAGTATGCCCAGAATGGGTAATTCCATCCACATCATTTATGAAAATACTACTCTACTGATACTAAGATTTGTTGAACATTCATGTGCAATACAAATATCTTTATGCTTTTTGTCTCCACAGAGAAGACTAGCCACATACCTCTTATTAAAATTTCCTTGTCACGATTTGTTTTTAATTGTGTTTATCCAAGTCTCTGACCATCCAGATAATCATTAATTGTAGCTTATGAATCAATATATGACTGAATTTCTGGCCATTTATTCTTGTACATAAAGTGAACATCCAGAAGTATTGCTCAAAGTTCTCATCACCAGAAGAATTTTCTGTCACCTCTGTTCTTTAGGGATATCTCAGAATGGTGCTAAAATTTCTGCAGCTGTTTATTTTAAGATGGAGTCTATATATCATGCAGAAGCATTCATAAACTAGCCTGAGTCTTCTCTCTCTCAACTTATTGTAGAAATCTTCCTATGAGTGAATCAGAGAAGGCTGGTAGAGAAAAGGTAATGTAACAGGAATATGGACCATGGAAATTTGGGCCACTTCTTCATGAAACTTATTTTCCCTTCAGGGTTGCTTGCATCTGATTATATACAGTATACATGTATATAATACTTCCATTGGATGATGGAGCATCCCCTGTAGCACACTGTGAACTTATTTCATGGGGTGCTAGAGAGCAGATTTGTAAAATACAGATTTGTGAGTTAGTCAATGCCCGATTCATAATGGTTAGTTCAAGTCACATGGTAACTTGGTTGCACATTATTAAGCAGTCAGCCTCTACTAAGGTCCATTAGTGGTACAATAGCTATTATCCAAAAATATAATAATTAACCATATAGAATGGCAAGATTTTTCTCCGTCATAGGTGAGCTGTGATTCATCTATGGGGATTTTCCAAAGGCTTCTATCAATATCTCCACGTGCCATTGACTCTTTAAGAACCACTGGATCTGCTAAATTATATGGCTCTGGGGCACATCAGACTGCACCTTGTAGAGCCTTCTACCACTCTGGGCTCTACAAAAAACCAGAAGTTTTTTCATGTCAATCAGAAAATAGGCCAGAGCCACACATCTAAATATGGAGTATGTTGCTGCCACAATTCAAAGAGGCCTACTAGTTTTTGTGACTGTTCATTATTTGTAAGAGGATCCAGATAAAACAACATAATCTTTACCTTAGAAGTGATATTTCAACATGCATCACACAATTAGACTTCTGGAAATTTTTCTTAAGTTAAAAGCCCCTAAACTTTTATCAGATTTATTATATACCCTCAGACAAGCAAATGTTTTACTGATAGGTCAAGAATAGTTGTTATTCCTTGCTCACTAGATCTGATTGACATAATATCATCAATATTATGGACCGATATGATATTTTGTGCTAAGGAAAGGCAGTTAAGGTCCTTCCAAAGTAAATTATGATGCCAGGCTTAAGATTTTATGCACATTAAAGTAGGAAAATGAAACTGAATTGTGTGCTTGGTCAACTGAAAGAGAATTGTCATTTTTGAAATGAATGAGGAAAATGTATTTGCTGAATCAAAATGTACATAGCAGGTACAAGAAGATTTGATAATTTGCTCAAGGGATGAAAGCACATCTAGTATAGCAGCTGTGCATGGGACACATCATCGTGTTAAGTGCATAATAATATCCTATCATTCTCCAGGATCTATCTGTCTTCAGCATAAGACAAATAGACTAACTTATGGGTATGTGGTGGGAATCATCTCCTGTATTTTGTAAGTCCTTGATGTTGGCAAAGGTATATATCTGCAATTCCTTAAAACTAAGGTATTTCTTTTGGTTTACTATTTTCCTAGGTAAAGTTATTTCTAGTGATTTCTACTTGCCATTGCCCACAGTATATAAGTCAGGGAACTGTTGTGGAGATTGTCACCTACTTAGTCTATTCAAAATATGCATTCTAGGGCTGAAGAAATAACTATATTATGGTTGTGGGGACACAGTGTATCGACTGTAAGTTTGACAGAAGATAAAAATCCATTGTTCAGCTCACCTCCACATGTACTTTATCTGTGGATATTATGGCATTTCAGGTCTTCTGGAATTAGTGTCAATGTAGAGTGAGGTTTCACTAGTCCCCAAAAGATTTGATTATTTCCTTTTCCCCAGTACACACCTCCCTTATTAAAAGTCCATAGATCACTTTTGGGAACACTGTGAAAAAGATTAAAAATATAGATTCCTAGAAGTGTACTGAGTCCTTTCCTCAAGGGGACCCAGTTTCCCCTCCCCTCAAAATACTCTGGGTTTGTAGACATGCTGAAATCAGGAAATTGATTGAAGGTCCATGACTCTCTTTTTTAATGATTCAGGTTAAAATGTTTGCAATAACCTAGATACTTTCTGCTTAGATGTAGGTTTCCTATTGATTTCACTCCTAAAAACAATGTGATCAACTGCACAATACCATTCACAAGTCAGACTATTGTGATCACAGCTTTAACTCTATTGTCATTTATGGTGACCATGCCCATCTTAACTTTTGGAGTTTGAGTGCTGCCTCTTGGCCCTTGCCACCCTGGAATCAAATCCCAATTCATTGACTGTAGTTTCCACTCTAACATCTGACCTATAGGGAGAGCAATCATAGAGCTTTTCAAGAATGCTGGATCACTCTTTGAATTTATTTCATAGGGTTGTTATAAAATGTATATCCTCTGGAACTACCCAGTGTGTGGGTGACTAACTTTCATATGAAAAGTTCTCTCTAATATTCCAATCATCCTAAGCCTTTAAATCCTTTTTTCCATATTAAACCAAGGTAGGCCCAGCATTTCCAACTTGCTCACCATTTTCCATCTTTTAATTCATATTTTATTCAACCAACTGAATAAACTGTAAGAGCCATTTCTAACCTCCTGAGCTGTAACATTAAGTGCCATATTTCTATTTACTAAGTCAATATCAATAATTTGCTATGAGTCATCTTTATGTTCCTTTCACCATTATCCAATACTTTAATATTCATTGCCTTTATTTATGTTTATATGAATTATAAAACACAAGTAGTTCCTTTGGACTCTAACACAGAGGTAATACTTTGTACCTCACTTATAAGGCTTGTCTGGTATTTCTTTCTAGTAATAGGTCTAGAAGCAAAGAAGGGTAGAGGAATTGCGCTCTGAAGAAACTCAGAAATGTCTTATATAGAAAATTCTTTGGGGGAGGCATTATAATTTATCCAGGAAATTAAGAGTTATTCATCTCAGATGGGGGTGGAGAGACCACTCTCATTGGTAATAGATAGACCACTCCCACTGATGTCTTCTAGAATTAGTGTGGAGAGGCGTCTTCAATGTTCAAAGAATATTCATAATACATATTCTACATGGATTTCCTGAGTTCTAATGGAGGATTAATCTACAGTTCTTTTTCAAATTTATTTATTTATTTATTTATTTTTACAGTTTTGGGCCGGGGCTGTTTTTGAACCTGCTACCTCCAGCATATGGGGCCGGCACCCTACTCTTTTGAGCCACAGGCACCACTCTAATCTATAGTCCTTGATAGAGTAAAATTCCTGAGAAGTTTACACTTCATTGGCACACTACCATGTCTCTCAAGAATGGGAAATTTTTCACATAGAAATATAGAATAAAATGTTGGAAAACCTCTCATAAATATTGGTCTAGGCAAATAATTCATGAGGAAGACCCCCAAAGCAACATGCCAACAACAAAAATAAACAAATAAGACCTGATCAAATTATAAAGCTTTTTTACATCAAAAGACATAATCAAAAGGAGAAATCAACTACCGACAGAATAGAAGAAAATATTTGCATTCTACACATCTGAAAAAGTAATAGTAAGAAATATCTACAAAGAATTCAAGCAAATCACCAAGAAACAACCAAACAACTCCATTGAATAGTTCTCTCTTTAGAGTACTTTAACATTCTTTGTTAGATATATTCCAATATTCCAAGGTATTTGTTTTCTTTTCTTTGTTTCTTTTTTCTTTTTCTTTTCTTTCTTTCTTCTTTCTTTCTTTCTTTCTTTTTTTTTGAAGCTACAGTGAAGGATATTACTTCTTTAATATGAGTCTCTGCCTGATAGTTGTTGGTGAATGTGAATATTACTGATTTAAGTACAATGATTTTGCATCCCTAAATGTTACTATATTTCTTGATCACCTCTCACTTCCAAAAGTCTCACAATTGAATTCCTGATGTTTTCACCTTTTTTTTTTTTTTTTTTTTTTTGAGACAGAGTCTCATTTTATCCTCCTCAGTAGAATGCCGTGGTGTCACAGCTCACAGCAACCTCCAATTCCTGGGCTTAGGCAATTCTCTTTCCTCTCAAGTAGCTTGGACTACAGGTGTCTTATACAATGCCCAGCTATTTTTTTTGTTGCAATTTGGCCAGGGCTAGGTTCAAACCTGCCATCCTTGATATATGGGCCCAGTGTCCTACCCACTGAGCCACAGGCACTGCCAGAATTCCTGGTGTTTTCTAAGCTTAAGATTATATTATCAGAAAAGAGAAAAAGTTTGAACTTTCTTTGTTCCCATTTGGATACCCATATCATTTTCTTGCCTGATTGCATTGTCTAGTACTTACAGCACCATGCTGAATGATAGTGGTAATAATGGGCATACTTGTCTTTTTCCAGTTATAGGCTGAAATTTGTTCAGTTTTACTCCATTCAGTATGAAATTGGCTCTGAGTTCATCATAAATGGCTTCTATCAGTTTGAGCAATGTCCCATGTATGCTTAGTTTCTATGCATTCTTATCAAGAAAGTATGCTAAGTTTCTTGAAGTTTTTTTTTTTTTTTAATTGAGAGGATCATATTGTCTTTCTTTTTGCTCTAATTTATGTGGTGAATTATGTTTATTGATTTACATAGGTTAAACCAGTCTTGCGTCCCTGAGATAATACCCACTTGATTATGATGTATGTTTTTTAAAATGTGGATCTGTATTCTACTTGTCAGGATTTTATTAAGTATTTTTGTGTCAATAAGATATTCATGCAATACAAATCTGATAAGTAAATCTGGCTAATAACCAGAATCTACATAGAACTAAAACTAATGAGGAAACAATGAGAAAACAACCCCATTTATTAATGGACAAGGAGACATGAACAGAATCCTCTTAGAAAAAGATAAATGGCAAATAAACTAATGAAAAAATGCTCATCATCCCTAATCACCATAAATATTCAAATAAAACCCTTCCTGAGATATCACCTACACCAGTGAGAATAACCCACATCACAAAATTTCAAAACTGCATATGTTGGCAAGGGTGTGGAGAGAAGGGAACACTTATGCATTGTTGCTGGGATTTAAAATGAATACAGCCTTTTTGGAAAGAAGTGTGGAGAATCCTCAAGATCAAAAAGTAGACCTTCCCTTTCATACTTCATATCATTTCTAGGTATCTACCCAGAAGAAGAAAAAAAATATTATTTTGCAATAAGACATTTGCATTGAAATGTTTATAGCAGCTCAATTCACAATCCCAAAGATGTAGAAACAATGTAAGTACCCATTAAATGGATTAATAGAATGTAATGTCCCAGTGTATGTGACATATGTATACCATGGAATACCATTCAGTCATAAAAAGATGAAGACTTTACATCTTTTGCTTTAGCTGGATGGAGTCTAAGAACATTCTCCTTAATTAAGTATCTCAAGAATGAAGAAACACCTCATGTACTCAATACTAATTTGAAAATGGTAGAACAACTAGAGAACCACATGACAGGAGAAACCCAATTAAATTCAAGAAAGAGGAACTGAGGGGGAAAGGGCTCAGTATGCTTCCACCTAATGGGAACAATGTGGGGCTATAAAGAACAATTTTTGTGTGAAGGACTCAAATACAACTTGAATTTTTTTTTCCAACAAACACAAACAATGTAACCTAATCATATGCACACTCATATTAATCTGAAATTTAAAAAAAAATTAAAAAACAGCTTTAATAGAAAGTATAATTATACATAGCATATAAAATGAGTGTGCTATGTAAGATTTTTTAAATAAAATGATCCTTGAAAACCTACACCACTATAATACAGATGAATCAGATTTTAAAAAGAATAAAATAAAACTAGTAGGACTACAAAGTTAGTTATTAAAATAAAACATCAACAAACTATTAAAATATCAGATTATACACATCTGAGAATGTAATTAGTAAACTTAAAAATGGAATAGAATAAATTATTCAGAATACAATATACAGAGCCAAAGACATTAAAAATCATGTGAACTAAAATTTAGCATGTGCACATGAATTAATATACCTGGTACATAATGAAAGGAGATGTAAAGAGACAGACTAGAAAGAGTTGGTTAGAAGAAGTATGTTAAGACCTGAAGTTGAAAATTTTCCAAAATTTATACAAATGAATAACAGTAGCAATAACAATAGAAGAAAATGGATTATTATGTTCAAAATTTGAGATAAAATAACTGCCAAACAATAATTTTACATACAGCTATCTTATCAAACAATAACTGAGATCAAAGAAAAAAATTTACAGTCAAAGTATTCGATAATTATTATTTTTGAGGCATCATCAAAATAATTATAAAAAGATTTATTGCATGTGAAGAAAATTGAATCAACCAAAACAGGGTACAAGAAGAAATTGTCTTCAAAAATATTAACAAAGGACTCAGGGACAAGATGGCTAACTGGAAGCAGCCTCCAACAGAAGCTCCTGTCCAGAGAGAAGGATAGTACCCAATTAAACTGAAGAATGGGAGCCAAGCTGAGAGAGAAGTAAGACAACTACAGGCCAACTCTGCTGAGGCAAGCTTTGACTCCAAGAAAGCAATCTTCACCTGAGACTTCACCAGAGTCACTGATCCACCAGGATTAGGCAAGAACCAGCTGAATACAAGACAGAGCCACCTAACCCCACCATACCAAGCAGGTCTCCTCAGCCTCAGACTGTAATACTGTACATGCCCTTTGCAAAGCTAAAGGGGAAAAATATGTAGTCATCAGTCCCAGATCCTTAACAAAGGGCTGGTTAACCACAATTCCAGGAATCCCCAATCCAGTTTCACCTTACCTGATCACCTAGCCTACTGTGAAAAAAAATCATGAGGCGGAATCAGCAAAAAAAAACTCTTGCAACATGAATAATCAGAGTAGATCAACTCCCTCAAGATACAATGAAGCAGACAGAACATAAGATCCCATTCACAAACAAATGGCTGAGATGTCAGAAATTGAATTCAGAGTTTTGATAGCTAATAAGATCAACAGAACGGAAGCAATGATGGAATTAGAATTCAAAGCAGAAATTCAAAAGATGTCTCAAGAATTCAATGCTTTTAAAGACAAAATGACCAAAATATTTGACACATTGAAGCAAGATTTTGCAGCCCTCAAAGATTTAAAAAATACGGTAGATCTCTTAGTAACAGACTGGAACAGGCAGAAGAAAGGATCTCTGACATTGAAGACAAAGCTTTTGTCAATGCTCCCAAATGCTGAAAGAGGAAAAAATGTGGAGAACAAAAATGAATAATTCTCTCAGAGAGCTCTGAGATAATTCAAAGAGCTCTAATATTCGCCTTATAGGAATACCTAAAAGTGATGAGGCTGCTGCGAAGGATACAGATACTTTGCTTCATGAAATAATTAAAGAGAACTTTCCAGACATGCCAATAGATTCTGAAATACAAATAGCAGACAGTTTTAGAACACCAGCATGACTCAACCCAAATTAAAATCTCATAGACACATTCTAATTAACTTTGCTAAAGTTAATATGAAGGAGAAAATTCTTTAAGCTTTAGGATGTAAGAAAACCATTACATACAAGGGGAAGAACATTAGAATGACTACAGATCTCCCTGCTGAAACCTTTCTAGCCAGATAAGGGTGCTCATTGACCTTTGATCTCCTTAAACAAAATAACTTTCAAACCAGGATTCTGTATTCAGCTAAACTGAGTTTTATCTATGATGGAGAAATTAAATACTTTAATGACATTCACATGTTGAAGAAATTTGCCATAACTAAACCAGCTCTTCAGGATATTCTCAGACCTATCCTCCATAATGAACAACACCACCCTCCACCACCAAAATAAACTCACTCAAAATGTTTGATCAAATTCCAACTTCCATAGTGGCTAAAGGATTAAAAATGTCAACTGGACTTTCTAAAAATTTGATACCCAAAACTCTATCTGGTTATCATTACTCTCAATTAATGTGAATGGCTTAAATTGCCCTCTAAAGAGCCACAGGTTGGCTGACTGGATACAAAAACTCAGGCCAGACATCTGCTACATTTAAGAATCTCACCTTACCTTAAAAGATAAACATAGACTCAGAGTGAAGGGATGGTAATCTATAATTCAGGCCAATGGAAATCAGAAAAAATCAAGTGTTGCAATTTTATTCACAGATACAATAGGCTTTAAACCTATTAAAGTAAGAAAAGATAATGATGGTCACTTCTTATTTGTCAAGGGAAACACTCAACATGGTGAGATTTCAATGATCAACATTTATGCACCCAACCAGAATGCACCTAAATTTATAATAGAAACTCTAACTGACATGAGCAACGTGATTTCCCCCAGCACCATGATTGTTGGAGACATTAACACTCCTCTGGAAGTGTTGGATAGATTCTCAAAAAAGAAGCTTAGCAAAGAAATTTTAGAACTAAACTTAACCATTCAACATTTACATCTACAGATGTAATGGACATCTGCAGAACATTTCATCCCAATAAAACTGAATACACATTCTTTTCATCAGCCCATGGATCATCCTCAAAAATTGATCACATCTTAGGTCACAAGTCTAATCTCAGCAAATTTAAAAGAATAGTAATAATTCCTTGTATTTTCTCAGGCCATCACAGAATAAAAGTTGAACTCAGTAACAACAGGACTCTCCACACGCATACAAAAACATGGAAACTAAACAACCTCATGCTGAACCATAGCTGGGTCATAGACAATATTAAGAAGGAAATTACCAAACTTTGGAACAAAACAATAATGAAGAAACAAACTATTAGAACATCTGGGATACTGCAAAGGCAGTCCTAAGAGGAAAATTTATAGCATTGCAAGCCTTCCTCAAGAGAACAGAAAGAGAGGAAGTCAATAAATTAATGGGCATTTTCAAGAAACTGGAAAATGAAGAACTTTCCAACCCTCAAACCAGCAGAAAAAAAGAAATAACTAAAATTAGAACAGAACTAAATTAAACTGAAAACAAAAGAATCATACAACAGATCAACCAATCAAAGAGTTGGTTTTATGAAAATGGCAATAAAATAGATAATCCTTCAGCTAACCTAACAAGAAGTTGAAGAGTAAAATACCTAATTTCATCAATAAAAAATGATAAAGGCCAAATAATAAGAGACTTCTCAGAAATTCAAAACGTCCTTAATGAATACTACATAAGACTCTACTCTCAGAAGTATCAAAATCTAAAGGAAATAGATCAATACTTGGAAACATGCTGCCTTCCTAGACTTAGCCAAAAATAAGTGGAAATGTTGAACAAGCCTATAACAAGCTCTGAAATAGCATCAACTATGATAAATCTCCCCCAAAAGAAAAGCCTGGGACCAGATGGCTTCACATCAGAATTCTACCAAATCTTTAAAAAGGAACTAGTACCTATATTATTTAATCTTTTCCAAAACATACAAAAAGAAGGAACACTTCCCAACACATTCTATGAAGAAAATATCACCCTGATACCCAAACCAGGAAAAGACCAAACAAGAAAAGAAAATTATAGACCAATATGTCTAATGAATAT
Source organism: Loris lydekkerianus (assembly GCA_963574355.1). Taxonomy (NCBI): domain Eukaryota; kingdom Metazoa; phylum Chordata; class Mammalia; order Primates; family Lorisidae; genus Loris; species Loris lydekkerianus. The sequence continues at coordinate 22,340 of CAUYPK010156452.1, forward strand.
TGATGCGAAAATATTCAACAAGATCCTAGCAAACAGAATTCAACAACAAATCACACAAATTATACACCATGACCAGGTGGGTTTTGTCCTAGGGTCCCAAGGATGGTTCAATATACATAAATCCATAAATATAATGCATTACATAAACTAATTTTTAAAAAAGACCATATGATTCTCTCAATTGATGCATAAAAAGGTTGTGACAATATCCAGCATCCTTTCTTGATCAGAACACTTAAGAAAATAGGTATAGAAGAAACATTTTTTTTTATTAATTTTAAATCACAGCTGTGTATATTAATGTGATCATTTCCTAAACTGATAGAGGCCATCTACAGCAAACCCACAGCCAATATCATAGTGAATGGAGTAAAATTGAAATCATTTCCACTCAGATCAGGAACCAGGCAAGGATGTCCACTGTCTCCACTGCTTTTTAACATTGTAATGGAAGTTTTAACCACCGCAATCAGGCAAGAAAAGGCAATCAAGGGGATCCAAATAGGACCAGAGGATATCAAACTGTCACTTTTCACAGATGATATGATTATATACCTGGAAAATCCCAGGGAATAAACTACAAGACTCCTAGAAGTGTTCAAGGAATATAGTAATGTCTCAGGATACAAAATTAACATTCATAAATCTGTAGCCTTTGTATACAGCAACAATAGTCAAGGGGAAAGAACAATCAAGGACTCTATTCCCTTTACAATAGTGCCAAAGAAGATGAAATATCTGGGAATGTATCTAACTGAGGATGTAAAAGATCTCTGTAAAGAGTACTATGAAACTCTGAGAAAGGAAATAGCTGAAGATATTGACAAATGTAAAAATATACCATGCTCACGGCTGAAAAGAATCAACAATGTTAAAATGTCTCTAATACCTAAAGCAATCTACAGATTTAATGTGATCCCTATTAAAGCACCTCTGTCATATTTCAAAGACCTGGGAAAATTAGTATTTTGTTTTATGAAAACAGAAAAAACCTCCAATAGCCAAGACATTACTCAGAAATAAAAACAAATTGGAAGGAATCACGCTTCCACACTTCAAAATATACTATAAATCAATAGTGATCAAAACAGCATGGTAATGGCACAAAAATAGAGAGGTAGATGTATGGAAAAGAATTGAAAATCAAGAGGTGAACCCAGACACTTATCGTCATTTGATTTTTGATAAGCCTATTAAAAATATAAATTGGGAGAAAGATTTCTTATTAAATAAATTGTGCTAAATGAATTGGCTTGCAATTTGTAGAAGACTGAAACTGGACCCACACCATTCTCCTCTAACAAAAATTGACTCTTACTGGTTAAAGGACTTAAACTTAAGACACAAAACTATCAATATTCTTGTAGAAAATGCAGGGGAAATGCTTTAAAAAATTAGCCTTGGAGAATAATTCATGAGGAAAACACCCCAGGCAAATGAAGCAACATCAAAAGCACATTACTGGAATCTGATCAAATTAAAAAGCTTCTGCACTGCCAAGAACACACTAAGTAAAGCAAATATTCAGCCCTCAGAATGGGAAAGGATTTTTGTAAGTTATACTTCCAACAAAGGTCTAATAACCAGAATCCACAGAGAACTTAAATTTTTTGCAAAAAACAAGTGGTCCCATTTTATTGTGGGCAAGAGATATGAACAGAAGCCTCTCTGAAGAAGATATGCACAGGGCCTACAGACACATGAAAAAAAATGCTCATCATCTTTAATCATCAGAGAAATGTAAACCAAACCAAAACTACTCTGAGATATCACCTAACTCCAGTAAGAGTAGCCCACATCACAAAATCCCAAAACAACAGATGTTGGTGTGGATGTGGAGAAAAGGGAACACTTCTGCACTGCTGGTGGGAATGCAAACTAGTACGTTCCTTTTGGAAGGAAGTTTGGAGAACACTCAGGGATCTAAATGTAGACCTGCTGTTTGATCCTGCAATTCCTCTTCTAGGTGTATATTTAAAAGACCAAAAATCATTTGGTAATAAAGACATTTGCACCAGATTGTTCATTGCAGCTCAATTCATAATTTCCAAGTCA
>CAUYPK010156455.1:0-22717 GCA_963574355.1 Loris lydekkerianus
ATTCTTCTTAGTAAAGTATCTCAAGAATGGAAGAAAAAGTATCCAATGTACTCAGCCCTACTATGAAACTAATTTATGGCTTTCACATGAAAGCTATAACCCAGTTATAACCTAAGAATAGGGGGAAGGGGGAAAGGGAGGGAGGCGGAGAAAGGGTGATTGGTGGGATTACACCCGCAGTGCATCTTACAAGGGTATAGGTGAAACATAGTACATGTAGAATGTAAATGTCTTAACACAGTAAGAAAATGCCAGGAAGGCTATATTAACCAGAGTGATGAAAATGTGTCAAATGGTCTATAAAACCAGTGTATGATGCCCCATGATCACATTAATGTACAAAGCTATGGTTTAATTAAAAAAAAAAAAAAAAAATTTTAAAAAAGGAAAAAAAAAAAGAAAAGACTGCCCAGGGCGGCGCCTGTGGCTCAGAGGAGTAGGGTGCCGGCCCCATATGCCAGAGGTGGCGGGTTCAAGCCCAGCCCTGGCCAAAAAGTGCCAAAAAAAAAAAAAAAGAAAGAAAAGACTGCCCAAATATATATATGTATATATATAAAAGTTATGTATTTTCATTATGAAACTTTTTTTTTTTTTTTTTTGGAGACAGAATCTCACTTTGTCACCATTGGTAGAGTGCTTTGTTATCATAGCTCACAGCAACCTCCAACTCTTTAGACTCAAGCAATTCTCTGGCCTCAGCCTCCCAAGTAGCTGGGACTACCAGTACCTGTACTACAGTTAGAGTAACCTCCAACTCTTTAGACTCAAGCAATCCTCTTGCCTCAGCCTCCCAGGTACCAGGGACTACAGGTACAGAGATGAGGTCTCGCTCTGGCTCAGGCTGGTCTTGAACCAGTGAGCTCAGGCAATCTACCTGTCTCGGCCTCCCAGGTGCTGGGATTACAGGCGTGAGCCACCGCACTTAGCCCCATTATGAAACTATTAATGAAATAAAAGAAAAACTATATGTTTCTTTAGAAAAATGATCCAAGAGAATATGTACAATGGTGATTTCCCCAAGAAGGTGATTGGGCTGGTGGGTGTCTAAAGGTACTCTTGCCTTGTCTTTTATGAGATGAAGTGTTTGTAAGCTACTTCCAAAACTGAAAATAAACACATAGGAGTTGGATTGCTTACTATAGGAGAAGGCAGTTACAGATATGGAAAGACAAAATAGAAATGGATGCTGTGATGTGGTACTGGATGGAAACTGGAGACATCCATTATACATTAACAGTTTTACTATATAAAGATAGTTATAGATAGAAATTTGTTCACATTTCTGTGTATTTTCCTAGTTTTTTGTTACTGTTGTCTGTTGTTGACAGAGTCTCACTGTCACCCTTGGTAGAATGCCTTGGGGTCACAACTCACAGCAATCTCCAACTCTAGGGCTTCAGCAGTTCCCTTGTCTCAGCCTCCCAAGTAGCTGGGACTATAGGTGCCTCCACAATACCTGGCTATTTTCTTGTTGCAGTTATCATTGTTGTTTAGCTGGCCTAGGCTAGACTGGAATCTGCCAGCCTTGGTGCATGTGGCTGGCACTGTAACCACTGTGCTATGGGTGCCAAGCCTGTATTTCCTAGTTTTACTGGCAGAGAGGGCCCAGAAGCAATGACACCTCAGTAGCAATCAGCCATCTGACACCCAGATCTTGGTTTCTAACTATCATTTACCTACACCTTAGTTTCTGAACACTATTCTCCATCAAAAGGAAATAGAGCTCCTTGGAGAAATGGGAGAGGAAAAGGAGTGGGTGAACCTGGATCACCTTGCTGTGCCAGAGAATAAGGAAGTGCTGCAAAAATGATAGGGACACGTCAAAAGGACACAGGAATCTACTGGAAGGGATTTCCTTTGGCCTAAATTAGAACATTGAACCATCAAAATAAATAACATTAGTAATAGATTATAATCCATAGGATAAAAGAATAATACAAGTCAATATTGATATAAATACACATGTAGAAAGACTTACAAAATCACCAATTGGCAACTACCATAGTAACTACTATCTTAGAAAACAATCACATTTTGAATTATTCTAAGCTGTTCCCTCTGCCAATTGAATAAAGTCTTTTTCCTCTTAAAAAAAAAAAAAAAAAAAGAAAAAGAAAGAAAGAAAAAAAGAAAAGAATCATAAGTGTTAAGACCTGTGGATGTTGGGCACCGCCTGTAGCTCAGTGAGTAGGCACTGGCCCCATATACCAAGGGTGGTGAGTTCAAACCTGGCCCCAGCCAAACTGCAACAAAAAAATAGCTGGGCATTGTGGCAGGCGCCTGTAGTCCTGGCTTCTTGGAGGCTGAGGCAAGACAATCGCCTAAGCCCAGGAGCTGTGAGCTGTGATGCCATAGCACTCTACCAAGGGTGGCAAAGTAAGACTCTGTCTCTAAAAAAAACAAACCTGTGGATGTCATTAGGCCACAGTTGTTATAAAAAAAATTTTTTTAAAGAAAAGAAAAAAATCTTGAGGATGAAAGTTTGATGAGAAACTTATTGATTACAAAGAGAAAAATAGGAATTTTACAGTAGAAAATCTGACTGACAATAACATAACCAAGTAATAAAAGTCAACAGCTTCAATTGTGGGAAAAAAAATAACATCACATGCCATCCGATATGGTGCATTGTGGACACAATCAATTTCTGTGATATTCCACCAAGCATACATAACCTTCATCTTACCATAAGGAAAGATCAGATAAATCCAAAGTGTAAGATATTTTTCAAATAAATTGCTTTATTTGGGCTGGGCACAGTGGCTCACACCTGTAATTCCAGTACTCTGGAAGGCTGAGGCCAGTGGATTGCCTGAGGTCATAGGTTCGAGACCAGCCTGAGCCAGAGGAAGACTCCGCCTCTAAAAATAGCTGAGTATTATGGCAGGCACCCGTAGTCCCAGCTATTCAGGAGGCTGAAGCAACAGAATTGCTTAAGCCCAAGAGTTAGAGGTTGCTGTGAGCAATGACGCCATAGCACTTTACCAAGGGCAACAAAGTGAGACTCTGTCTCAAAAAAAAAAAAAAAAAAGGAATGGCTTAACTCTTTGAAAAATATCAAGGTCATGAAAGACAGACTGAAGAACTGCTCCAGATTACAGAAAATGAAATAGTGATTACAGTTAAGTACAACTTGACATGCTGGACCAAGACAAAAGATTTTTCTTCATCTATAAAAGATACTGAGAGCAAAATTTAAATAAACTCTACAACTAGGCAATATAGTGAATCCATATTAATTTCCTGATGTTGATCATTATACTTTGATTATATAAGAAAATGTCCATGATTTTTACAAAATACACAGTAATGTACTTAGGGATAAATGAGAACCACATCTGTAACTTATTCTCAAGTAGTTCAGGAAAAAAAATTATCTATTAGATACATAAGTAAGCTGAGAATGATAAAACAAACACACATGGTAAAACATTAACATAGATTTCCTTGCACTGTTTTTGCAACCTTCTGCAAATCTGAAACTATTTCAAAATAGAAAGTTAAAAATACAAGACTTCAAAAGATCTCTTGTGTAACCCGGAGACTACAGTTAGTAACGATGCATTGTGTTCCTGAAAATTGCCACGAAAACACTGGAACAAACATTTACTCAACACATGCCATGCACCAAGCACCATGCTAGGCACTTTGTACAAGTTGTCTTTTGATTCATATGATAAACCCATTTAGAGAAACATTATTTCACTCACTTTATAGACACAAATTCAAAGACCTAAGGGTTAAGCAAGTTACTAAAAGTCTTCATAACTTACAGAGGGAGATTCAAGGACCTTTTGGGACCTTCTCTGCCACTTCTTGTTGCGACCCTAGACAAAGAAGAGGTGAACAAACTTTTTGCTCACAAAATGGTTCCAGGAATTCTCGTGCTGGTTATAATCATCCCAGGTTCAGGCAGCAGTGAGCTGTGCCAATCAGCACAAATGGAGTTTCTACTAGGGTACTGAGGACCTGGGAGCTGCAGAGGGCTGCTCTGAGCAGCAGCTTCATGCACAGAGGAAGGAGGTCTCTCAGACAGTACCTTCTTTCTGTCCAACAAGTGGCTTCAGACCAGCTCTCCCACAGTTGAAATGAAACCACAGCATTGATGAGACAGAGAGTCCAGATTTCCTCGAGTGGTCAGGCCAGATGGCCACTGAGCTGGGGCCTCAGATGACTTTGTTCTGCCCACCTCCCTTCCCAGCTTTACTTGCATTTCACCTTGATATTAGACCATTGCAATGCATTAAATGCTGATGTCAATCAAATACACAGTGAGCATCAACTACAAGTCATCTCCATGACCCGTGTCTAAATAGTCACAACATGCTTTTAAATTCTAGAATGTGGGGAACAGAATTCTTAAAAACTCATAACACGAACAAGCAAGTACTAATCAGATCCCACTGCTATGGTGATAAAGAATTACTACAGCATTTGCAAGACTGCCCATCAGCACTAAACCATTATTTGAAGAGAGCTTTTTACTGCCCCATGTTCTCTTATGAGGAAGACAAAATCTTTTGGTGCTGGCCTGACATACTATGCCTATGGCTCAGGATGGGATGATTATACTAGGTCACTCAAGATGTTCCTTTAGGCTGACAGCTTAGTGCTCCATCTGAAGGACACTGCCAAGACAACTATGAACATGACTGAGGCAAGCTGTGGAGACACACTTGGGTTAGGAGAACTAATGCTCTGCTGCACCTGCCGTGGCTTTGTTACAAAAGACGTCGGCCACATCATACAGTACACCTGTACACGAGACTAAGAGGAAATTTCTCCAGACCACAGCACTAGCAAAACATCCTCCTGAGCACTGACCCACATTAAGGCTTCATGCTGAATTTTATGCCATGTCCACTGTGGGTAGGGTGACTCTGCTAAGCTCTTGACCTCCAAGAGGTGACCTGGTATGGTAGTTCAAGCAGCTTTTTTCTTGTTATTCCACCATCCCAAGGTATAAAGTTTGACAATTTCTCATACTACATAAAAGTGCTACAAGGCTTGGCACCTGTAGCTCAGTGGCTAGGGCACCGGCCACATACACTGGGGCTGGCAGGTTCAAATGCGGCCTGGGCCTGCTAAACAACAATGACAACTACAACAAAAAAATGGCCGGGCATTGTATCAGGTGCCTATAGTCCCAGCTACTTGGAGGCTGAGGCAAGAGAATTGCTTAAGCCCAAGAGTTTGAGGTTGCTGTGAGCTGTGACACCACGACATTCTACCAAAGGTGACATAATGCAACTCTGTCTCAAAAAAAAAAAAAAAAAAAAAAAAACCAAGTGCTACATACCTCACTGCTGAATATCACTATGGTCACCTGATGGCCAAGTGGAGTACTTCAAAGGTGACCATTATGATTTTCAGCAATGAGGCAAGTTTATGAACTTAATTGTCTGACCTTTAACTTCCAGGATAGCTGTGATGGAAAGAAGACTGGTGGAAGGCTCAGCCTTGGCTTGTAAATGCTTCCATCAAGAAATGACACACATCATTTCCTCTCACAAACCATTAAAGTTAAGTTCAAGAGGACTAAGAAATGTGGGGAGTACAGAAATAGTGAACAAATGTGTCTACTGCAGGCATGCAGGACTTGCTCAAGGTGATAGGAAGCTGGTGGCAGTCTAGTTGCTCAAGAACTTGTAACTTACATGTATCAGTCTGATTTTTAAAATTTAAGATAGGATTCACACACACACATGCAGTATGTGTGTGTGGTTTTTTTTGTTTTGTTTTGTTCTGTTTTTTGAGACAGAGTAGAGTGCTATGACATCATAGCTCACAGCAACCTCCACCTCCGGTTCAAGCAATCCTCTTGCCTCAGTTTTTCTAGTTTTAGTAGAAATGGGGTCTCACTTTTTGCTCAGGCTGGTCTCAAACCCATGAGCTCAAGCGATCCACCCAGCTTGGCCTCCCAGAGTGCTAGGATTATAGGTGTGAGCCACCACGTCCAGCCAAAATTCACTGTTTTAAAGTATACAATCAAGCCAGCCGCGGTGGCTCACGCCTGTAATCCTAGCCATTTGAGAGCCGAGGCAGGAGAACTGCCTGAGCTTAGGAATTTAAGACCAGCCTGAGCAAGAGAGAGACACTGTCTCTACTAAAAATAGAAAAAAAAAAAAAAAAGTTGGGCATTGTGGTAGTGCCTGAAGTCCCAGCTACTTGGAAGGCTGAAGCAAGAGGATTGCTTGAGCCCAGGAGTTTGAGGTTGTTGTGAGCTATGATGACACCACGGTACTCTACCAAGAGTAATGGAGTGAGACCCTGACTCGATAAAACAAAACAAAACAAAACAAAAAAAAGAAGTAAAGAAAAATAAAAAGAAACAAAATAAAAACAGAAAAATTAGCCAGGTATTGTGGCAGGTGCCAGAAGTCCCAGCTACTCAGGAGGCTGAGGCAGAAGGATCACTTGAGCCCAAGAGTAGGAGGTTGGTATGAGCTATGACACTACAGCACGCTACTGAGGGTGACAAAGTGAGACACTGTCTCAAAAAAAAAACAAAAAAAAAAAAACCTATACAATTCAGTAGTTTTCATTATATTTATCTACCCATACTGCAACTATCATCACTATCTAATTTCAAAACATTTCATCTACCCCTCGCCCCCAAAATCCCAACCCCATACCCATCAGCAGTCATTCCCCATTCTTGACTTGTTTTTAACTGATAGAGAGAACTGTGTAAGAGAAAGTCTTCCACTTTTTGCTCTGGATGTCAAGAAACTCTGAATAAATCTACAGTGCCTGGAGAAGACATGTAGTATCCTTACCCTAGTCCCCTTCCCCATCATATCCTGTTTGCCTTGACTATCTCAACTATTTATTTTTCCCTAAATAAATACAAATTACAATAACATGTATTACGTACTAGAACATTCAACTAGTCCAACTAGTTCATTCTATCCTTACATCACTCCTCTGAGGTACAGGAACTGTAATTGTCACAACATCCTAGCGGTAAGGATATTGCATGTCTGCTCCAGACTCTGCAGATTTATTTGTTTAGAGTTTTTTTGATGTCCAGATCAAAGAGCGGAAGACCTTCTCTCACACAATTCACTCTGTCCATCAGTTAAAAACAAGTCAGGAATGGGGAGTGACCGCTGATGGGTATGGGATTGGGATTCCTTTTGGGGATGATGAAATGTTTTGAAGTTAGTTAGTGGTGGTAGTTGCACAATGGAAAAAGTAACTTGTCCAACATCAGGTAATCGACAAATGCTAGAATCAGTATTTAAACACAGGCCAACAGGCTCCAGAAGACCTCTTCTGACTGTCAGTATACCCTTTAAGACCTTTTTAGAACAAGGCAAAGTTGAATGACCCGGGTTTTAGTTTGTGGCTGACATCTTGGGCTACCATCAAATGACAGATTTATAGAAGATTAAATAACACCTGCATGGGGTGGCACCTGTGGCTCAAAGGGGTAGGGCACCAGCCCCATATGCCAGAGGTGTTGGGTTCAAACCCAGCCCCGGCCAAAAACTGCAAAAAAAAAAAAAAAAAAAAATAATAATAATAATAATAACACCTGCAGGTCACAGGATTGATCCTATGTCTGGCTGGAGCTATCTTGCATCTCTGTAACCCCAGTACACATCACCCCTGGCATAACATGGGTGCTCAGTATTTATCTGCTGAATGAATGAACACCATCTCCTGGACCAGAGTCATTGCTCCACCCTTGGCAGCACAGCAAGTCAGAGTTCTGTGCAGCAAGGGGCACATGCACAGAACCAGTGCTGCTTTCTGAGAACTCTTAGCTCTGCCTAAGATTACCCATTAAGGGGCAAGAAGCCAAGCTAGGCCTTTCAACTCGTATAGCAAAATGGCAGGACACTGCACATGGGAGGTACTAAGAACTTCAGGACTCCCCACTTTGGACTGGCTGCTTCCCGCTCTGGCAAAAGATCTCTCATTGTTCTCTTTCTCAGATTCTCAAGTTTTATTCCTGCCTGCTAAAATACAACACTCTGATTCTATTCTCTCGCTCTCATACTCCAAAGACCTGCCCTTACAGAATTACAGATGAGTCTAAAGCACTCAGCCCTTTACCCAGGTGGGTCCCAGAAAGGGCCACCTGTGGGTAATACTATCTAGTCTTTAAACCAGTGATTTCTAACCTATGTACCATGAGAGGACATGTGCCATGAAAATTTTTAAATATCATTAATTAAATTATTTTTGAAAGAAATTCAAAGCATGGTAAGTATATTCTCTTTCTTTTTACTCTATTTATTTATTTATTTATTTATTTTGATCAACATAATTTAAGCATGCTGCTGAAATTTAACTACATGTTCAAGTGTGTCATGAGATAAAAAAGGTTGAAAAATACTGCTTTAGACCATTCTCTCCACCCTGGCCTAAGCCATCATCCTCTTTCGTCTTGTTAGTATTTTCCACATACAAGTGTAGTCCCAGCACCTCAAGGAGAACATGGTACATATGAGGTGATCTACAAACGCTTGTAGAATATGGAGGCTGCTGCCTACTGCTTAATCCAATGACCATCATGTAAGAGCAAACAGAAAAGTACTTCTTGTGATGCTTTCTTTTCCTAATAATGTTTGTATAGGCTCTCATCTTTCTTTGCCTTGACTTGTAGACAGCTCCGAGTTGTGTACTCAATCATCACTTCCTCCCTTAGGTGTTTTTTGGTACAATTATTTGCCTTACAGGGTCCTTCTCTCAATAACTAGGCTCTCAGCTTTTAGTTCTTCCTGTAGGTTTTGCTTTCTCAGGAGTGAGCCGGGGACTTGAAATTCAACAAACTCACAACTCAGGCGAGTCATGAAAGAACACAGGCCTGGTCAGTCGACATTAGACATTAATTCAAATCCCAAATATGCCACCGACACCTCATGGGACCCTGGGCACATTACTTATCACAGCCTTTAGTGTCTTACTGACTGTCCTCGCTATGTCATGATGATACGTGAGACAGAAACACCCAGCACAGTGCCTGACATACAACAGACACTCTGAGATTACACTAAACTCCTTTTATTTATTTTCATTAGAATTTTAAAAATAATCAAATTTGTTTGTGTCTTTGGCATCCGGGTAACTGATCTAGAAAGACTTAGAATATTCTTCTTCAATTATAAAATGATCATTAGTTATTGAATAAACTATCAATTGCAGAAGGAACCTGAGACATTTAAACTTTCATATCTAGATGGAAAACTAAAATCCTACCAAACATTATATAGTACTTTAGAATTATATGCAAAAGTACAAATCAAACCCAATTTTAACATCTTGGCTCAGTCAATATGCTCCAGCAAATGTGGGAGAGACATGCCATATTTATTCATCCAGTAAATATTTCTAAGGACCTACCTTATGCCTGACAGTGTTGTATGCACTAGCTTATGCTCACAGAAAGGACAGGAAAGTTCCCTTTTCTTGCTGAATTCACATTCTATTCTAACCACATTGCCATTAGGGAGGGGAGAATCAGATACAAAGCCACTTTGTATTGTTTATTATGGAAGCAGATGACGAAAAAAAACACAGGCTCAGCACCCGTAGCTTAGTGGTTAGGGTGCTGGCCACATACACTGGGGCTGGCAGGTTTGAACCTGGCCTGGGCCTGCTAAACAACAATGACAACTACAACCAAAAAATAGCAAGGCATTGTGGTGGGCATCTGTAGTCCTAGGTACTTGGGAGGCTGAGGCAAGAGAATTGCTTAAGCCCAAGAGTTTGAAGTTGGTGTGAGCTGTGATGCCACAGCACTCTATCCAGGGCAACGTAGTGAGATTCTGTCTCAAAAAAAAAGAAAGAAAAAAACACACATACTATTAAGACAGGGATTGCAAATTTTTCAGCAAAGAAGGGGCGATACACGCAGAACTGCAAGATCAATCAAGCAGTGGTACCATGGACAGATCTTGGGACATGGTGGGCAGAAGACAGGAGATTTATAGATTTAAAGAGGCCAATCAGGGAGTTAGTGTACAAGGAAGTAACGGGGAGCCACAATAAGACCACAGCAGTAGAAAGAGAATCAAAGACCAAAAACTGACAGGATGGCTCAGTACCTATAGCTCAACCAGCTAGGGCTCCAGCCACATACACCAGAGCTGGCGGATTCGAACCCGGCCCGGGCCAGCTAAACGACGACAACTACAATGAAAAAATAGCTGGGTGTTCTGGTGGGTGCTACTTGGGAGGCTGAGGCAAGAGAATCGCTTAAGCCCAAGGGTTTGAGGTTGCTGTGAGCTGTGAGGCCATGGCACTCTACCCAGGGTGACAACTTGAGACACTGTCTCAAAAAAAAAAAAAAAAAAAAAAAATGTCTGGGCCATGAGGTGGGTGCCTGTAGTCCCAGCTACTTGGGAGGATGAGGCAAGAGAATCACGTTAAGTCCAAGAGTTTGAGGTTGCTATAACCAGTGATGCCACAACACTCTACCGAGGATGACATAGTGAGACTCTTGTCTCAAAAAAATTTTTAAGAAGCAACGATTGGATCTGGTGGTGGCAGGAAAGCAGGATGAAGTTCCTTAAGGCTTCAGGGCCCGGGAAGATGGTGAAGCCATTGGCAGGGACAGAGACCTTGTTAGTGGAGGTGTCAGGTAAAAGGGCTAGGAGCTTTTCATTGCTGTTGTGATGTTAAATGACTTCTCAGAGTCTGCAAATCACATTACATAAGAGGTCTCATCCATCACATGCACGTAATACCATGTAATTTCAAAAACAATCACAAAAGTTCAGTAACCTTTCACCAAAGCCAACAACTGCTTTTCTTTATAAAACCACAAATACCTGATGGAAAACTTTCTGATGTCTGGAATGTGTGCCAATCTAAATTGCACACTGAAAGAGCTCAGGCACAATTGGCTAATACATTCTTTTGTGTAATCAAGAACTGCCATCCGTATTTACTGTGTTGAAAACCGACCCGAAATAACCTGCAGTCTTTGCATCTGAGTTTAGGAGAGGTGACCAAGAGTTCATGTGTTCCTACCCAACCTCACAAACCTTTGTACAGACCCACCCTACCCAACGCAATGATGATGCATGCCTGTAAAGATCGAAGTATCCCAAGAACACAGTGCTGTACAGTTTCATCAATACCAGAGAGGTGATGTAGATGCTGAGCTCTGAAAATAGGGTTGGGTGATCAGGGTCATAGGAAAAAGCACTGAAGATAAAACTAGGGGCAATAGAGTGACTAATTGCTATTCTTAACTTTCACCTAGAAGTAAGTTATACTCATTCCCCATTAGAGGACACACCCCACAATGTCCACCTCCCTCCTTGTCATTACAACTGAGTGGACAAAAGCCAACTTTTCCCATTCTATTTTCCTACCAGGATGTCGCCTAAAGAATTCAGCTCTCCAAGAACAGTCCACAGCTGAGAGCAGCACAGTTTAGATCATCATCATATTCTAGTTTAGCCATGAAATTGATTCATTTCAGGGAATTATGTGAACCATTCTCTCAACAATGCTATAGAAGGAAATCAGAATGCTGCACCCTCCAGCACTCCAATTAAAGTACAATTCTTAGAATTCCCCCCACTGGCTCGGCGTCTATAGTTCAGTAGTTAGGGCACTGGCCACATACACTGGGGCTGGTGGATTAGAACCTTTGTTTAGCCCCAGGCTGCTAAACAATGACAACTACAACCAAAAAATAGCCGGGTATTGTGGCAGGCGCCTGTAGTCTCAGATACTTAGGAGGCTGAGGCAAGAGAATCTCTTAAAGCCCAAGAGTTTGAGGTTGCTGTGAGCTATGATGCCATAGCACTCTACCAAAGATGACATAGTGAGACTCTGTCTCAAAAAAAAAAAAAAAAAAAAAAAAGTGGAATAAGTTGAGTGCAGTGGCTCACACTTGTAATCCTACCACTTTGGGAGGCCAAGGTGAAAAGATTGCTTAAGCTCAGGAGTTCAAGATCCACCTGACCAAGGGTAAGAACCCATCTCTACTGAAAATAGAAAAACTAGCCAGGCATTATTGTAGGCACCTATAGTCCCAGTTACTACAGAGGCTGAGGCAAGAAGGTTGTTCAAGCCCAAGAGTTTGAGCTTACTGTGAGCTAGGATCCCACAGAAATCTAACCAGGGCAACCAAATGAGACTCTGTCTCAAAAAAAAAAAAAAAAAAAATTAATAAAATAAAAGTGGAATAAGTGAGTTTCCCACATCAACAGTTTTCTGCATAAGCCACCCAGAAGGACCAGGTTCCCCAGGTCCTTTGTTCACTATACAGTCAAGCATCAACTCATTTGCTGTGAGAGAGGATACCTGGGAAAAGTGAGTTCTAGAAGAACAGAGGTCTTTCTCAAGGAGACCCCAAGGATACACCTGCAGGGTCCTCTCCCTGGTGACTCAGCTCTTAGGAATTTGGAAGTCCCAGACTTTCTGAGACCTGGAAATTTCTGCTTCTGTGAAATCCTGTAGTTCTGTGGGGGCTGGAAGAGCTTCTCCCCCTTGATTTCAAATTGACCAGTGAGAAAGATACCTGAACTTTTTAGACTGGAGAACTTTTTGACTGGAGATAAAAAGGGAAAGACCAAACCAGTCAGGGAGTATGGCCATTTTGAATTCTTCTATGCTGTTAGCTCCGCTGGCTGAATAAAAACCTTTTTCCTCTTAAATACAGTGTTTAGGTGGTCTTTCTCTCCATTGAGCCTTGTTTTCCTGCAACAGCTGCACCAACAGCATGAGAGATAACAAAGATTGATGAATTTGGCTGCAGCAGACCCAACCAACAGGAACCACCAGCCAGTAAAGAACCATGATTTGCCTCATGGAACTTTTTCACCACCTTTACACACACACACACATATACACAAAGGCAGGGAGGTATGTGCATGCTAATCCAAACAGATACACATCTGATGTAAGTATCTCAGTTGGGGAAGCACTTGGGGAACAAAAATGCCTTTAAGATATAGAGCTGTAAAACAGCCATGATTGCAAATTTAGGCACAGTAAAAAAGTCCCAAATGATTGTTAATTCACCCAGAAAGGAGAACATTAGGCAGTGAGAAAATATAAATACTCAGTGCAAGAGAACATTCTTCTGAGCTAGCCATAGCAATGACTTTCTAAAAATCCTTTCAGACAAGACCCACCATGCAACATATGCACCCCCAGAAGTGAGTGGGCTCAGGGAATTCCTACCCATCTGCCTAAACTCCACTGAAAGGTCATCTCTTCCAAGAAGCCTTGCAAGATGACCCCCACAAAGACAGTTCTTCCTGTGTGTTTCTCTAGCATACAGTTTCAGCAGTGTATACCAGCCTAAGCACTAATACATGCCTCACACCACCATCTTGAGAATGAACTCAACACACTCTGCCATTCTCACTGATTTTTATGTTTGCTTCCCTCCCCACAGGAGTTCTCAAGTACTTAAACCAGACCCTACACATAGAAATGCATACCCTAAAACTGATTATGTGCTTTTTATTTTTATATTATTTTTTTTGTAGAGACAGAGTCTCACTTTACTGCCCTCAGTGGAGTGCCATGATGTCACAGGACTCATAGCAACCTCCAGCTCTTGGGCTTCCGCTATTCTCCTGCCTCAGCCTCCCGAGCAGCTGGGACTACAGGTGCCCGCCACAACGCCCAGATATTTTTTGGTTGCAGTTCAGCCGGGGCTGGGTATGAACCTGCCACTCTCGGTATATGGGGCCGGTGCCCTACTCACTGAGCCACAGGCGCCACCCTGATTATGTGCTTTTAAAGTGTCATTCCACAGAGCTCTAATCAATGCCAAGAAGAGGAAGGATCATTCCCCTGGAAGAGCACATCTGCTGAGCTGTTCCAAGAAGAGAGATGGAACAGGGATTCTTTCCCGAATGCACTAATGAAAAAAACTAAGGCTTGGTATGGGCCAGTGGTCTGTAAATGCAGGTTAGCTACCTCTGACCCAGGAGCTTCTCCGAGCAGTAACTCCAAATTTCTATCAAATGCCAGATAGCAGAACTGCATAGAAAAAAATGCTTTATTCTGTAGCCTGCATAAAAATAAGAAGAAACTGGCATTTTTTGTTTCTCTGTAAGACATAAAAGATAGTATATATTACTTCTGCTTTGTAGTATTGGGAGAGGGACAATCATATTATTAAGCAATTATGTATATGGGATAGGAGATTTCCTCTCCACCAAAAAAAAAAAAAATACTCTATAGTTAGAATATAGATAAAGATAATGCAGCACAAAGGCAGTGAGGGCTTTGGAAGCAGATCACCCTGAAAGAGTTCTCAGCTGCACCCTCACAGCCTTGAGTAAACGAGTTCATCTCTTGAGATGGCCTTCCTAGCTGCAAAGTGGACACTGAAAGACAAACATTTAGGGGTTATCAGTACTTAAAATTCTGATATTATGTGCATGTGTGTATGTAGATAATACAAACTTAGCACAGAGTCCAGCATAATATTCCCTGAAATGAAAACATCTGTCATTGGCAATTTGCCTTCCTAACTGACCTTAGAAGACTGAATTTAAAAGTGATAAGTCCCTGTTAGATAACAAGATAACATCTTTCTGGAGGTGGAGGGTTAGCAATATCTGTTATTTAAAGTCACAATATTTAAACACATAACCCTCTCTGTTATTTTTCTCCGTGGCAGTTATCAACAACTGATAGATCAGATATGTTTTTGTCTCCCTTCATTGAAAGATCAGATTCATGGGGACAAATCAAGGGATTTGTCTCTTGTTCACTCCTATATCCCCAACACATCAAATAGTGGCTGGTACATAGCAGGTAATCAGTATCCATTAAATACATTTAAAAGCTTGTAACATTGTTCCAGCTCTTCCACTTGTAAGAGTTATGAAAAAATATTTGCCCAACTACACAAAGATGAAGAATAAGAACACTCAATGCAGAATTCATAACAGCAAAGAGCTGCAAATAACACAAACTCTCTTCAATAATACTAGTTATTGAAATATTATCATTTTGAAAAGAACAAGTTTTTTAACTAATAAAGTAAATCTTTACATAGCAAAACAGACATCCATATTAATAAAAAGCCAGCCTCAGCTCAGTGCCCGTAGCACAGTGGTTATGGTGCCAGCCACATGCACGAAGGCTGGCAGGTTCGAACTGGCCCAGGCCAGCTAAACAACAATGACAACAGCAACAAAAAAATAGCCGGGCGTTGTGGCAGGCACCTATAGTCCCAGCTACTTGGGAAGCTGACGCAAGAGAATCACTTAAGTCCAAGAGTTTGAAGTTGCCGTGAGGTGTGACATCACGGCACTCTACCAAAGGTGACATATTGAGACTCTATCTCAAGGGAAAAAAAAATTTAGATAGTAAAAAATTCATGTTGTTTTAAGTAAAAAAAAATTGTTTTTAATGTTTTTATGTGACAAAAAATATCTGGAGAATATACCCTACATAGGACATTCACTATCTATATCACATACTTCTATAAACAATTTATTTTATAATGAGCACTTAGTATTTTTGTAAACAAAAAATGCATTTTAATGAAAATTATCATTTCTCCATTTCACTTTTTTCTTTCTTTCTTTTTCTTTTTTTGAGACAGAATCTCACTATGACATCCTTGGTAGAATGCTATGGTGTCATAGCTCACAGCAACCTCAAACTCTTGGGTTTAAGCGATTCTCTTGCCTCAGTCTCTCAAGTAGCTGGGAATACAGACACCAGCCACAACACCTGGCTATTTTTTGGTTTTAGTTGTCACTGTGGTTTAGCTAGACCAGACCAGGTTCGAGCCTGCCAGCCTCGGTGCATGTGGCAAGTGACGTAACCACTGTGCTACAGGTGCCAAGCTATTTCACTTTTTTCTAACTTTAAATTTATTTTTTTATTTTTAGGCAGAGTCTCGCCCGGTTGACCTTGAATAGATTACTGTGGCATTGTAGCTCACAAAGCAACCTCAAACTCTTGGGCTTAAGCCATCCTCATGCCTCAGCCTCCCTAGTAGCTGGGACTACAGGCACCCCGCAATGCCCAGCAGGTTTTTCTATTTTTAGTAGAGGCAGAGTCCTACTCTTGCTCAGGCTGGTCTCCAACTCCTGAGCTTAGGCAACCCGCTTGCCTCTGGCCTTCCAGAGTGCTAAGATTACAGGCGTGAGACACTGCATGCAGCCTCTAACTTTAATTTTTAAATGAATCTGACATACAACAAAAAGTTAAATCCTAAAGCATTCAACTGAGGCCCACAGCCCTAGTGTAGTTTGTGAAAAGTGCCAGAGCTTGAACTCAATTTCTCAGTCTCCCAAGGCAGTGCTCTGCTTCTCAAGGAAGCTGAGACTCTTGCAGGGGCACCCCACCTCTGGAACCATAAAAGGTTCTACAACTACATAAACTTTCGTTTAAAAAAAAAATGCTAAAGAGCTAAATTTCCTTTTAACTTTAAATCTTCCATGGGTTTATTAATAAGTAAATGTTTTGGATTTGCCAAGTAAGTCTGGTTTCAAATGGTCTAGCTCCTAAGTGTACATAGATTTACCTAATACAGATCCTGATTTTCAAGGAGTTAGGGTGGATCAACCTAGAATCAAAGGCAGGTCCTAAAATTCAGGTTTGTCAGGCAACAGACATCCCTTGTGGCTATTTACAAACTCCTATGACCCAGTACCCAGGAATATTTACCTGACTTACTCATCTAGGCTGCAGTCTACGCTACTATTTCTAGGTACCCAAGTATATCCCTCATGTTTGTTACATTTCAAACATACCTATTACTTTTTCAAGTGCTAGATGGGAAGAATTTTGGAGAGTTAAGACCACTCCTAAAACCTGCTTTTCGGACACTTCTGATAATGATTGTTTGCTCAAGAAACAGTTTCCCACATCAGATGGTATGAAAGTCATGAGTAGCTCAAAAACCACTTTCTCAGGCTAGGTGCCCTAAAGGGTGCCAGCTACATATACCAGGGCTGGTGGGTTTGAATCTGGCCTGGGGCTGCTAAACAACAATGACAACTACAACCAAAAAATATCCAGGTGTTGTGGCAGGCGCCTGTAGTCCCAGCTACTTGGGAGGCTGAGGCAAGAGAATCGCTTAAGCCCAAGAGTTGGAGGTTGCTGTGAACTGTGACGCAACAGCACTCTACTGAAGGCAAAATAGTGAGACTCTGTCTCAAAAAGAAAAAAAAAAAAAAAAAAAGAACAACTTTCTCAAAAGAAAAATAATAACTCCTTAGAGGGACAAGAAAAAAAAGAATCCATACCCTTCTGGGTTCACTGGTTTACTAAGTGGGCTTGCGGGACTATTTTTCTTACCAAGCCAACCCCACAACCAAAGGGGATTTGTATAGAAGGGCCTGAGGAATTACAGCACTGAACAGTGAGGACACTGGATCCCACAGGGTTAGATAACTGCTCTGCTTATAAGGAAGTTTACAGCTCTCAATGCCACCCTCTAGAATCTTGTTTTGATCCTCAGAACCTGAGCTCTGTAGGGGTGGCAGGGTAGCTGTATTACCTATCAATTGTTCCACTGACAAGAAAACAGAAGCTCAACAAAATGGCAAGATTCAAAGCCAGGACCACCCAGTCCAGTCCTATCTCCCTTTATGCTAGCATTATTCTCTAGCTTGGCCAAACTTAGAGCCAAGGCTGCCGCTTTACTGGTCTAAGGGAGAAGACAGCCACTTTCAATGAAATGGTCCCAAACTCCTCGGTATTTGGTCATCAGTTTACACAATGGTGACTGGCCTTGAGAAGTGAAAAGCAAAAACTCGAGGTCAAGCTCCCTGAAACGCCTCCACCCCTCCGCCACCCAAGAGTCCTCGATCTCTTACACAATTGCTCCCAGGAGAGCAGAGGCACCTGCCTACGAGAGGCACTGTCTCCAGGGATGCAAGCCTGGCAATTCCCAGGAGAGAGCTAGCTGGCGGGCTCCCCCTGAGCCCTCTACGAGCCCACCTGATGCTGCACGGTCAGATTTGGTTCCATTAGCACTTATCTAGTTCCCTCACAATTCGCTGCCTCCTTAGGCCAATCGTACAGTCGAGGAAACTGAGGCTCCGAGAGTTAGTGGCTTACCCCAAGGGCAGCTGCGCAGGGACAGAAGCCGAAGTCCTCAGGTGCCTAGACACGGCCTTCTACCAAAGGGCCTACCGAGCTCTCTCCGCCCGAGGCTGTGAAAACAGTGACCCTCAAGCCGCCGCGAGGGGTCAGCTACAGGGGAAGAGCCACCCGGAGGAGAGGGAGCCGCGCCTTCCGCGCGAGCGTCAGGCGAGACGCGCTGCGACCGGGCCCCAGAGACCGCCTCAGTATCGAGCGACTGGCGGCCGCGGCAGTCTGAAGAATCCCGCACCTCCCAGCCCCAAGAACAGACCTAGCCCACCCGGCGGAAGCCACCAGTACACTCACCACAGGCGGTCAGGCAGCTCTCGGGGGCAACTGGGCAGGACGCAGGCCCGCACCACTGAGGCGCTACCACAGCCCGCGCCGGCCGCGGGGGTGGGGGCGGGGCCTTCAGGGCCGCTGCTCCGCCCACCGAGCCGCGCGTTCGCTCTCATTCCGGTCTTCCCTCCCTCTATTCCCCCCTGCAAATCATGCTCTTGGGATGGCCCTACCCGGCCACGCCCCCTCACCTCCCATTTGGGCAGCGGCGGATTCCTGGCGCGCTGTTCCGGTGAGGGAGAAGGCCCCACGGCGGTGGCTGTTAAAGCTTTGTTCGCCCACCCGCGACCCCGCGGTCCCCTGCACTGGGTTCCCACCCTCTACTGGGTCATCGCAGGGCATGGCTGTGCGCAACAGGGTCTGGCCTACTGCTGCCTGCCGCCGCTTCTATGTGATCACGGCATTTTCTCCTCCACGGCCCTCAGTTTCCTCGCCTGAAAATAGCTAGGCTGCAAGCACAGACTGACTAGACAGGGAGCGAGGACTGGACCAAAGAGGCGGGAAGGGCACACAGGGGTCTCGGATTTGAAAAGCCTGGCTGCCTTGGGGCAGGGGTGGTTGAGTGGGTAAGAATTCCACTTCTGTCTCCTACTATGGCTCTTGCATTATAGGGTAATGAGGATTGAGTGATAAAATTTTGGTTCCAAAAAGATCTAGTCCAGCGCGACAGTAAGTGCTCTTATTACCACTGTTAGTATTATTGCAGGCTCTGCTGCAAATTCCTTTTGGAACAGTGAGCAACTCCTTTCAGACCCTCTTCTGCATCTTTAAATATGGGGCTAACCAATAACCGAATACTGTGAAAATAGTCAAGTCCTGTGTAAAGAGGGGATTATTACCATGGCCCCACTCTGATCACCTCCTTTGAACCCGTCCTTCCAGCAGGTTTGATGAATGCAATAGCCTTCAGGATGGAACATGCCATGTCCAACTAAGGGACTAAACAGGTAACTCCCACACTAAGCCCTGAAGAGAGCTGAGAAATTCATCACCCAGATATCTGATACTCTGTCCCATCTTTTCAACACTGTCTTGGATATCTCCCCTGGATATCCCATTGAGGCTTCAAACTTGGAACCATGACTTCTTGTTTCCTGCTTCTGTGAAGCCAGCACTCCTAACTACCCTGAGTCCTCTCTCTGCTAATAGTAGCATCACTGATGAAACATCGGGAAACAAGCATCTTATTTCTTTGGCTTTTTCTCGTTGACCTAGTTACCGAATCCTATGGAATGATCCTATTGATTCTATTGCCAGGACTTCCTCTTTTTACCTTTTCTGTTGCCCCTGCCCTAGCAGGGGGCCACCTCTGTTCACTTTTCACCTGGCTAATCTCAGGAGCTTCGTGACTGTATATGCCACCTCTAGTTTCTCCTATATACACTGACCAGGGAAGCTGCTCCTCTTCAGTTATTGTCCTGCTCCCTGCCCTATTTTCCTATCCCTCTTTCCAGCCCCCCTCAAAAAAAAAAAAAAAAGATTCACTAGCCAGCTGGGGAGAAACGGTAGGTTGGATATACACCTTACACCTTCCACTAACGTAAATTCTGGATATACAAAATATTTAAGTGATTGTTTTTAAAAAGAGAAGAAAAATGAAACTCCATAAGTCCATGGGAGAATTTGTGTTCATAATATCTAAGAGGTCTTTCTGAATTAAGTCACAAACCCCAGAAGTCATAAATTAAATGATTGAAAAATCTACCTGAGTGACGCCCAAGGTAGATTTCATCGTAGGGTGCCGGCCCCATATACCAAGGGTGGTGGGTTCAAACCTGGCCCTGGCCAAACTGCAACAAGAAAAATAGCCGGGGGTTGTGGCAGGCGCCTGTAGTCCCAGCTACTTGGGAGGCTGAGGCAAGAGAATTGCCTAAGCCCAGGAACTGGAGGTTGCTGTGAGCTGTGTGACGCCACGCACTCTCCCGAGGGCGATAAAGTAAGACTCTATCTCTACAAAAAAGAAAGAAAAATCTACCTACATAAAAATCAAAACCTGATATGTGACAAACACGTACAAGCAAAGTCAAAAGACAAATGCCAAACTATGAGAAAATATTTGCAAGTATTAATAGTCAAAGGACTGGTTTTCCTAATAAAGAGCAACTAGGAATTAATAAGAAAAAACCTAACTAGGCTCCGCGCCCGTAGCACAGTGGTTACGGCACCAGCCACATGCACCAAGGCTGGCTGGTTCGAGCCTGGCCCCAGCCAGCTAAACAACAATGACAATGCAACAAAAAAGCCAGAAGTTGTGGCGGGTGCCTGTTGTCCCAGCTACTTGGGAGGCTGAGGCAAGAGAATCACTTGAGCCCAAGAGTCTGAGGACGCTGTGAGCTGTGACGCCGCCACTGCATCACAGCAACTAGTGAGACTCTCTCAAAAAAAAAAAAAAAAAAGCCTAATTAACATAAATGGGCAAACGATATGAATCATCAGTTCACAGAAAAGGAAATAGAAAGGGCTCTTAGCTATATGTAAAGCTCCCCAACTTCCAGCATAAAATAAATGCAAATTAAAACTTGGCTGAGATGCCATTTTTCACCTAAGACGGTGACAAAATCTAAAAGTTGGTAACATGCCATTGGTGGAGCTGTGTGGAAATAGATGGCTGTGTGCCATCTATCATTGCTACATCCATATGTGTATATCATCCAGCTATTAAAAAGACAAACAAGGAAGCTTATAGCTGATTTAGAGCAATCTGACGTAAATTGATACAAGAAAGGCTAGCACGGTGTCTCACACCTGTAATCCTAGCACTCTGGAGGCCAAGGCTGGTGGATTGCTTGGCTCAGGAGTTCAAGACCAGCCTGAGCAAGAGTAAGACACCGTATCTACTAAAAATAGAAAACTAGCTGGGCATGGTGGCTGGTGCCTCTAGTCCCAGCTTCTTGGGAAGCTGAGGCCTGAGGATCACTCAAGCTCAAGAGTTTGAGGTTGCTGTAAGCTATGATTATGCCACTGCACTGTACCCAGGGCAAGAGAGTGAGACTCTGTCTCAAAAAAAAAAAAAAAAAAAAAAATTGATAAAAGAAAAATGTACTGCTGAAATTGTTTTCACCGAAGATATTCTTAAGGTGCAACAGTAGATCTGCTACCATTTATGTGTTCTCAAATAACTGGTGGGAAGGAGGGGAAGAATCTACATACTGTGTATACATATTTACCTGTATGTGCATGAAATACTCTGGAAAGAAAAAAAAGTGACTTTGGTTGTCTGTAGAGAACTGGAAGAGAGGCTTCACTATACACTTTGTATCTTTCAAATTTTGTACCTTATGAAAGTTTTACTAAGTCAAATACATAAATACATTTGTAATACCCAAACATCCTTGTTACTGGGCAAAGAACCGACTCTTCTATTGGCTCCCCAAACCTAAAGAATAGTGATGATAAACTTCATTTTACTTAAATCAAAATCATCTGTGCAGTTTCATGCAAGCTCCTTTCCCTTTCTCCTTATCTTCACTACCCAGAAAGGATAACTTCTTACACTGTTTAGCACTTTCTTCTGGTCATTATTTCCACGCTGGTAAATACTTGAATGTTTTTGTGGCTGGCTTTGTCCTGTGCCTAATTTTTTTTTTTTTTTTTTTTGAGTCAGAGTCTCACTCTGTCACCATGGGTAGAGTGGGTAGAGTGCCATGACATCATCATAGCTCACAGCAACCTCAAATGCATGGGCTTGTGCAATCCTTTAGCCTCCCAAGTAGCTGGGACTATAGGCACCCACCACCATGCCTGGCTCATTTTTCTATTTTTAGTAGAGACGGGGTGTCACTCTTGCTCAGGCTGGTCTTGAACTCGTGAGCTCAAGCAATCCACCAGTTTCAGCCACCCAGAGTGCTACAATTACAGGCATGATCCACCACTCCCCGCCTCCTGTACCTAATATTTTAGATGTTATTTCTTGAGTCCTATTAATGATGTTAGGTCATTTAAACTAGCACCAGAGACCAGTTTCATGGAAGGCAACCTTCCTTCCCTCCCTCCCTTCCTTTCTTTCAACAGAGTCTCACTTTGTTGCCCTTGGTAGAGTGCTATGGCATCACAGCTCACACAGCAATCTCCAACTCTTGAACTTAAGCAATCCTCTTGCCTCAGCTTCCCAAGTAGCTGGGACTACAGGCGCCCACCACAACACCTATTTTTATTTATTTTATTTTTATTTTTATTTTATTTTATTATATTATTAAATCATAGCTGTGTACATTAATGCAATCATGGGGCACCATACACTGGTTTTATAGACCATTTGACATATTTTCATCACACTGGTTAACATAGCCTTCCTGGCATTTTCTTAGTTATTGTGTTAAGATATTTATATTCTACATTT
>CAUYPK010156457.1:0-15293 GCA_963574355.1 Loris lydekkerianus
GTAACTTTTAACTACTGTTTCTGGCTTTGTGATTGTTGGGGTCCTGCCCCGAGAGCAGGAGCAATCTGCTGAGACCTGTGGAAACTGGCTGCGCTTGACTGAAGAAATATAGTTAGAAGCAACGGTAAAGAAAGACAAGAGACATAGAGTAGAATTGAAAGTGGGAGCTCAGGGTCCATTGCCCATCATGGGATTCTGGCAATGGCCCAGAGTGTTTGCTCCACTCTGATTTTATTGAAGTCTAGTTGCCCAGTGGGTAAGATGAGGGAGGGAACAAACATGTCAGCAGTTTCTCAGATTGATCATATCAGCTTCTATTGTTATTTTATTAACCTTAAGAGTGGCCTTCAGTAATCTGAAATCTGAGCCTTGTGTTGGGAGAGCCTCCTGCTTGAGGTCACACACACAGATTTCTAGGGAGGTGTTAAGCTTACCTGGTTCTCTGTGGAGTAAAACGCCATCTGTGTTAATTTCCTCTGAGGGATCAGTGGGAAGGAGGCATTTTTCTCCCATTACAACCACAGAAGATTTTCCTCTGCAATAAGGGATATAAGCTCTTCTGCCCATATCCCAGAGCTAGAGCTTACTTTTTAGTTTCCTCTTTTACTGGGGGTGCTTTCCTTTGCCAAGAATGAGGTCTTTGGTCCTCATTCTCCCAACACATGATAATAAGTATCAACCCAAGTTCACTTAGGAGGGCTCCTCCCAGAGTTCTTCAGTCCCCTGACAGGAACTTTGTGTCAAGACTCTTCACTCCTCATGCAAAATTCTCAAAACCCTTCAAAAGAAGAGTAAGTTCAAGCACACAAGAGACCCATGCCTATGTGCAAGACGCCTAATAAAAACCCTAAACACCAGGATCAGGGAAAGGTTTCCTAATTGGCAATATTCCATGTCACATATCATAGCTTGGAATATTAAGTGCTGTCTGTATAGGTCTAATAGGACACAATAGCTGGAAGCTTATACCTAGTCTTTACTGAATCTGTCCCACATGCCTTTTACCTTTTACTGATTTTAATCTGGATCCCTTCAGTATAATACATTGTAGCCACAAGTGTAACAGTTTTCTGTGAGTGCTGTGAGTATAGTGAATCATTAAAACTCAGAGTGGTCTTGAGGACCCTGACGTATAGTGTAAAGGATGGATATTTTGGGTTGGCCGCATTTCTGGTTTTTTTGAGTGTTTGTTTTGTTTTTAATTTGTTGTCTCTATAGACAGGGCATAAAAAGAAGTTGTGGAACCTCCTCCATGTCCTTACCTTAAATTTTATGGATTATGAATACAAATAAAATGGTTGCCTAAAACTAATGCCATTTAACATGCTGTAAGTTCAAATGATATTAGAGCAAATGAATAATATATGTATTTTAATAAATAATAACAAAAAAACCTAGTAAAATATAAATGGATTGATATTACAGTTCCAAAAACACTCATTCACATATGGATTTATATACAGAACTAATACTATCTAAAATGTCAAAAAGCATATCAACCGTGGATGAACATGGAGAAAAGGTCATCCTTTATCCTTTTATTTAAAAGGAAAGCCCTTGGCCAGGAGCGCTTGCTCATGCCTGTACTCAGCATTCTGAGAGCTAGAGGTGGGTGGATTATTCTTTGCTCAGCCTGAGCAAGAGCAAGACTCCCTATCTACTAAAAATAGGAAAATTAGCTGGGCATTGTGGTAGATATCTATAGTCCCAGCTACTCAGGAGGCTAAGGGAGGAGAATCTCCTAAACCCAGGAGTTTGAGGTTGCTGTGAGTTATGACACCACGGCACTCTAGCCAGGGACACATGAGACTCTGACTCAAATAAATAAAAATAAATGAATAAAAGGAAATACCTCAAATAATTAATTTTTAATATTATTTGATATTTTCTTCCCTCCCCCAGTTTTATGATAGATTATTTTCATTTAACATTTAAAGTGAATAATTTCATATAGTTTTAAAATTAAATGTTATTAAAAATCTTATGATAAAAATTACCAGTCCCTTATCTACTCCTCCCTCTCCATTTTCACTGCTTGGTGATTTTTAGTGGATTGTTAATGATTCTTAGAAGCCCATTTGAATTTAATAGCGAAGCACTTAAAGGTGAGTGAAAAATTGTGCTTACAGTTTAGACTTATTTCCCAGAGGGCCTCAAGCTATGGTGATTTGTCAGTGATATTGCTATTACATTGGAGTATAACTAATGGGCTAAAAACTGTTTATCTTTTATTCTCAGGCTATTTATTGCCTCCAGAAAAAAAAAATTCCAATCAGATACCAAAGTATAAGTGGCCCACGTTTCTGTGAGAGAGTGGAGGATGAGAGTTTGCTGGGTTTAGTACTTCACGTCTTTGACCATCTCTCTACACTTCTCCCTCCCACAGTTGGGATGTTTCACTCAGCAGGTAATTGATGTGTCCTCAGAGCTGCAAATGCCAACAGCATGACCTAGGCTAACCCTTGGACCCATACAGGCAGAGTTCATGGTATTTCACAGACAGAGGATTAGAGTACTCTGACTCTGCTGCCTGGTAATAGTGTGTTCACAGCTGATCCAAACTTTGATAAATGTTAAATATTTTGGCTATAGATAAGTTCCTCTTTAGGTATATAAATTTAAAACAGGGCCTCATATTACCAGATACCACAAAATAATAGAAATATTGTATGAAGTCAGAAAGATACACAATTTTCATACCAGATCCTGATCCTAGAAACTTTTCCAATATAATCTGTGCACCTTTCCTCTCAAATTCAGTTTTTGTATAAGTTTATTTAATCCTCTAAGCCAATCCTTAAAACTTTTCTCATTAACTTGTTTGAGTATCAAGAAAACAATTTCCAATTCTAAGTTTCAAAACAGCAACAATTTAAAGGTGATAATTAACCTTTCTATCCTCAGGATATTAGTGTGCTTGATCATTTCTGAACAGCAAAGTATGTACCCCACTCAGAAGAAATATATTTAGGCAGCCTGAGTAGTTAATATTAAGAATTTGCTTCATATCTTTAACTGTACCTCTGAATTTTATATTTTATAGAACAATAATGCCTAAAATGGTGCAGATCAATACCAGTCGGCATTCAGTTGTAGACCTAGAGGTTTCAGATGAAGCTGCAAAGTAATCTGTTCAGTTTCTCTGTGTGATCTTTATCTTTGGGGAATTAAATTCAAGGGGATTTTCGATGAATTCCATTCCTGTTGACACTGGGTAAATTGTTCTCTTTTTATTTTTAAAACCATATTAACTATTTCATTAGGTGTAAGAAGACCATTTGTCTCTTATCTCACGGCTGCTTGGCCTCAGCACCAACATGCGAACTCATTTCATGAACCCAGTTTGTTAGCCGAGAAGTCCAACTAAGACATTTGCCTTAGCATTCCAGTGTGATAACACTTGTGTGTTTGTGTGTGTGATAAATTTCACATAACTCATTCCAATTTTCCTTTAAAATTCTTAGAAAGATTTACATAACTGACAGTCCCATATGGGAGAGTTTTTATCATGCAATTATCTAAGGTTCATTGGCCTAACCATATAGCAAAGTCATTGCCTAAAACCCAAGTATTTGATTATCCATATACTCCACTGAGACAGGAAACATAAATATTTTCCCAATGGTAAAGAGTTCAGCTTCATCCACTATTTAGGCTTTTCCTTTCCTTCTTGCATCAAAGTTTTACCATCTGCAGAGAATATTGAAACTGATTTTTCTAGTAATAGCCCTCTATCCATAAAGGGTAAGCAAGTTAAGCAATCTGCATTTTCTCCAACAGCAGACTCCTGGCCCCAGACCATGTAGCAATGAGCAGATACTCAAAAGGTTTCATTTCACTTGTAAAGAAACAAATTGCTTATGTGTGTGGCAAGCATTCCCTGAATTCACTTTCTCCCTCCTTTTGCATAGTGTGCTGTCAATGACTTTACTTGTAATTTACCAGTGAGTTATTTTGTGTCATCCTTTGCCATTGAATGTGTTTCTGTTATTACCCAAGGTTTTTTCAGCATAACTGGGCTCATAACAACCAGATGCTTCAGTGGTAACAGAAATCTCTGTCTATGCTGAGTAACATTTTCATGTAGGTACAATTAATATGTCTATTTATAAACAATAAAGTAGATAAAGTAAATGACCTGCACAAAATTATTCAGATGACAGATCATGAGGTGAAACCCAGGTCCTTTCTCTTTGACATCGAGTTTATTAGCTCTATCATATACACCTATATGTCTCTAAATGTTCCATATTTTTGGCTATGATATATACAGACACTGTTGGTAGAAATGTAAGTTGGTATAACCAGTATGAAGAATAGTAGAAAGTTATTAAAAAAAACTAAAAATGGAACTACTATATAATCCAGCAGTCCCACTGCTGGGTATATATATGCAAAAGAAAGGAAATCAGTATATTAAAAACATATCTGCACCCTCATGTTTGCTGCAGCACTATTCACAATAGCCAAGAAGTAGAATCAACCTAAGTGTCCATCAACAGATGAATAGATAAGGAAAATATCAAACTTACACAATGGAATATTATTTAGCAATAAAGAATGAAATCCTGTTATTTACAACAACATGGATGGATTCATTATGTTAAGCAAAATAGACCAGGCACAGAAAGATAACTGTCACATATTCTCACACACATTATATTAGAGCTAGACATGAAAAACAAATTGAAATAAAAAAGTACACCTGTGGCTTTTTAAATTAACATTTACCTAGCTAATTATCTTATTTCTTATTTATTCATTCATTGAAATTGCAAATGTATATTTCAACTAGGTCAGTATAGAATAATCATCATTAAGAATCAATTGACCCCTAATAATGTGTATTTATGAAATTGTCTTATTCTATCTTGGAGATTAGTGTCTACCTAACCCTTATTAACTATCTATTTAAAGGAAATATTAGTGAAAATAATTCATTCAGTAATGAATTAAAAGAGGTAAACATTAGAAATATTGAGGCTTCATTCAATGGAAGTTTGCTTTTCAATTGCATGAGTTCAAAAGCAGGTGTTCTTAATCTATGGCAGGAAGGATAAAGAGTGATGGACTCATTTGAAGACAAGCATCCAGGGCAGAGGCTGACAGTCTCCAATACCTGCAGCATGTGCCTTTTAAGGTTGCTCCTTGTCTTCCAGCCAGCAGGACCAGGAAGAGGAAAGGTGAAGTTATAGTCACATTTACATCTTAGTCACCATGGCTGAAAATACAAGCATTTCTTATGTTCACTTTTTGTTGTTAGGAAATACTGATCAAGGTCGGGCTACCACTTTGGGGTGATAACTCTGTACAGTGGAATGAGTAGCTGTGCCTGCCTCAGATAGAATGCCAGTATTTTGGAAAACTTCCTATGGAAATTTTGTCAGCTCTTTAAGCAAATGAGTAATGGGTCAAAGAAAGTCTCCTAAGGATGGTTATAACTGATGTGTGCTGTTTAGTTAGCTATGAGTCATAAACAGAGAGATGAAAATTGTGGCAAGGGTAGATATTCAGCAAAAAAGATTCAGTGTAAATTATTCTGTCCAAGCCTCAAAATACAAGGTTAGGCTAGCTTATGGAGTCATAAAAATATAACAAGGGTATTCGTAAATTCTTTGTCATGGAACAGACATAGCAATGGTCCTCAAGAGAAGAGGTTTTATAATGCTACGAAGCCCTTGTTATTTTCTACATTGATCTCCAGTTGCTGCCTGGCTGGAAATGCACATTACATAAGTCTGATGAAACTGCAAAGCCAGGAGAAGCCAGGCACTCAGTGCTTCCTATGGCGTAATGAAGATACATGCAGTTACATGAGAATTAAGCTGGCCCTAGATCAATAATGTAAATCAAATAATAAAAATGACAAACTTGTTTCCTTAAAAAATAAGTGAAACTGTAGATCACAACTAATTTGTGAAGTTGCAATGCACAAAGCATGCTTAAGAGTTCAAACTTCCTGTATTGCTTATTTGGATGAAATTAAACATATATATCATTCTAACAAATATCTCCCAGAAGACTGTGAACTCTGGAAATGGGAAAAGGAATTTAAGACGATGTATTTTCTATTTGTGTTCCTTCATCCCAGGTTCAATTATTTTCCCATAAAGAATTTATGCTTTCTATCCAACAGACGTTGATTAGTCTTTTGATAGACATTGCTTGCTAATATAGTGCAAAAAATGACTTCCAAAAACAATAAACTCAACACCTATTATTTATCTAATTGTGTAAATGACAGACCTAATAATCCACTTCAAAATTGCAGGAAGGGAATAGGAATAGGACACAATTATTTTTCTGTACTGAAGCTATGATCAACAACTAGTTCCAAATGAAAACAGTGAACGAAAGAGGTGTTACATTGTCAGAAGAAAATTCATTAAACATACGATAGCCACGATTTTTCAGAAATGCATTGGGGACAGCCTGGCAGGGAGAAAACACCAACTTCGCAAGCATTTGTCTTAATGTACACTTATCCTTACTGCCAGTCTCATCTTTCCTTAACTGTAGAATAAAAGGATGAAACATATACATAACTTCTTAATGACACATATGCTTTTTATGTTATATGACCGTTGCATTACTTTTTCAAAGGAACAACATAAAGGTAAAGACTGCTGCATGAAAAAGTGAATGTATTTTGACAACAAAAAAAAATTTAAAGAAAAATGACCACATGATATAAGAAATTAAAATACAAGGCAACAAGGCATATTTTGTAAACTCTCTATTATATCAAATATTGCATATATTTCTATGTAAATGTTTTTATTCACAAATTTCCTAAATAAAAATTATATTCCTAGCTGGGCACTGTGGAGGGCACCCGTAGTCCCAGTTACTTGGGAGGCTGAGGCAAGAGAATTACTTAGGTCCAGGAGTTGGAGGTTGCTGAGAGCAGTGATGCCATGGCACTCTGCCCAGGGTGACAGCTTTAGGCTCTATCTCAAATAAATAAATAAATAAATAAATAAATAAATAAATAAATAAATAAATAATAAAAATTATATTCCATAGTACACATCCCCTGTAATTTGCAGAAAACCGGTTCAACTGTTGTATCCATTAAATGACTAACCCCCAATTTGTCAAGACATGTCTTTTTTTTTTCTTTCATGGTGATATTGTTTATTCTTCCATGAGTATGTAGATTTCTAATGAGGAACCCCATCCTTGCCCTCCAACATTTAAGAATTGACCTCTGTTTATTTAAAGATTTATTACTTTAGTTGACCTAGAAACTTTTTCCTTTTTTTAATTATACAATTAAGTGAAAGAAAGCTATAATGTAAGAGGACTAAAGCAGCTTAGAGTCATTGTCCTAAACCAAAAAGGTATAATTCTAGATATTTTTGAAAGTGTAAGACGTATCCACATGCAGATCTCAGATGATCTATTGATGGAAAAAGCATCTGCCTCAGGAAGTAATGTCCTAATCTCTAACATTGTTGCTTATGACAACTCAGAGGAACCTAGGCTGGATTTCCATTCAAGAAAAAGTATTAAGTAGTATTCAAAGATTCCCAGCTACGATACTAAACAAAGACTCATTTTATATCATCATAGTATTAGTACATCTACGAACAAAAATTCCTATACAGAACTTTATATGTATACCAAAAGCTCAAAATCAACTATTTTATGATTATTGGAAAAGAACCATAAAGTCACACCTAGTTAGATGAATTCCTTACAAAAATGTTTTTTGCATTTTTACTTTTAGGTGGTCCTAAAGATTTGCATCAATACTTTTGGAGGCAGCACATACACTTCCGTTAATCACGCCTACATCAGTATGCCTCTACCAACAAATAAAATAAAATAATTTATAAAGATTAATACATTTATGTGCAAGGTATTATTTTTTCCGTTGGATTTTATATAAGGCATGAGTATGCATTATATTTTTTCTGATACATTTTTAAGAACATGAAAACAGAAGAGATTGAGTAACTGTGTTAATTTCCTACTACTGTCTTAACAAATTACCACAAAATTATAGCTTAAAACACAAAATTAAAAAAAAAAAAAAATTCATTTCTGGAAGTCAAAAGTCCCAGATCAATTTTCTCAGGTTAAAGTTTAGGGATAGCAAGACCAGTTCTTTGAGAATATTTTAGAGGAGAATCCCTTCCCTTGTCTTTGCCTATTTCTAGCAGCCATCTGCATTCTTTGACTTATGGCTCCTTCCTCCAACTTGAAAGACAGAAATCTAAGTAGGGTTATCACTTTTTCCTCATTGACTGCTCCCATTGTCAAATTGCCTTGTCTAGCCTTGATCGCCTTACCTTCTCTTATAAGGATCACATTAGGCCCACGAGGTAATTCCAGATATTCTCTACATCTGTACATCTCAAGATTCTTTTTTTTTTTTTTTTTTTTCAAGACAGAGTCTCACGATGTAACCCTCATTAGAGTTCTGTGTGTGGCATCATAGCTCACAGCAACCCCAAACTCTTGGGCTCAAGTGATCATATTGCCTCAGCCTCCCAAGTAGCTGGGACTACAGGTGTGGGCCACAAGACCAGTCTATTTTTAGAAACAGGATCTCACTTTAGCTCAACTGGTCTACTACTAGTGAGCTCAGGCAATCCACCATCTGGGCCTCCCAGGGTTCTAGGATTATAGGCATGCTACCATGCCTAGCCCATCTCAAGATTCTTAAAGACATTTGCCAAATCCTTTTGCCATGTAAAGTAACATGTTCCCTAATTCTGAGGATAAGAAAATGGCTTTGAGAAGCTATTATTCAGCCTACTATAATAATTTTGAGGTAATCTAAGAATAGTTTAGAAAATATAAGGATTAATAGCTGTGATTGCCGTGCTATAAATGAGCCTATCAAAAATTCCCTTTGCTGTGGAAGTCCAGGGTTCTTGAGGAATGGAAACCCAAGACCTCACAAGTCTCCTTTTCTCCACATAGAGGACAAACATAGGTAGGGCTTGTGTTTTTTTCTTAAAATTTTCATCAAACAAATTTGCAGAGAAACATATTTTTTAAATTTTCTTTTAATAGTTCCTTCTGATTACACAAGGAACATAATTTCTTAGAAACTGGAAAATCAAAATAAGCATAAAGACTAAAAAAACATCAAAATCAAGAATCATATTGCTCAAAAAAAAAAAACTAGCAACATTTTGAAAATATGTCTAATGTCTAATAGTCTGTTTCTCCCATTGTTTTATCTACAAATATTGATCTTCAAAGAAGTAAATATAATAATAGCTTATGTGGATTCAGCACTTACAATATACCAGAGGCTACATACGGACTCATAACCTGCCATGAGTGCAGGAGTTGTTATTATTTACATATAATAATCAGTTAACCAGGGTTATGTAGTGCAATTTAAAAATTAAGTCATGGCTTAAGAATTTTGACACATTTGGCTACATTACCTTTAGAAAATGTGTACTAATTTCCTGTCATATCAGTGTATGCTGTACTTTTATGAAGCAGCACTGTTTTGAATACAGTTTTTGAATCCTTCTTGAGGACTCATCCAATTGGGATAGTAGAATGTGACCCGGGGAAATCCCAGAGAATAGCTAGACACTCCTTTCCTGGTACTGTGATTTTTATCTAGACCTTCATCCCATTGATGGACAACTTTGGTGTGTACTAGAACCTTCTTAGAGCTTATTAAAAACCAAATTCCTTAGGAATCAATACCAAGGTCACCCATTTGTTTCTTTTTATAATGCATTAACTCCTCAAATGAACAAAGTGGTTAATGTTAATACAAAATGTATGTCAAGGGAAGAAGACTGGTAAAAAAACAAAACAAAACAAAACAAAAAAAACTGGTAATGTTGCATATGTGGTTATTTTCATGACATTATGCACTTTATGATTCTGTTAAAACTAAGGGAAAGGCCATTTTAACAAGTTTAAGATGCTTGATTGCTCATATTTCAGCATTTAATAATAAAATATTTGTGAAACTATGTTCTTGACAACATGTTAATGATTCAGCTCTTAAATAATTTGAATCAAATCTAGAATTATCTTTAAATATTTTAAGGTGATAATAATAGGACAGATTTAAGATATTTTAAAACCTAAGTTATGGTTTACATTTAGTGTAAATTAAAATAAAATGACTGCAAAAAGGAATAATTTCCAATGGAATAATAAAAATGCTAACATAATGGCATATTTCAACTTATAACTTACTTCCTTTAAAGTTATGTGAACACTCGCCATCATTTGCCATTCCTTCGGAGCTCAACTGTCCCCCTGTGCGCTCTTCCCTCTGCAGTATTCTCTCAGCCCACGGAATTTGTCTAATGATACTTTATCTGCAGCTCTGGACTGCCTCTGAGATCATTCAGTGCAATTTCTGGAGAATGAAATGAATAGCTCTGTTGGGTTTCACTAACTCTTGAGAGAGTAGCAATGACACCTGCCATAAATTTTACTCAAGAAATTTAATACAAATAGAAGAAATAGCAGTAAGTTAAAGAAAAATTCTTTAAATTTAATCTGCCTGTGGGAAATTGCATATAATCTTTCCCCGATGTTTCTATTAATATAGAAATAGAACAGTGCACTGCAAGAGGTAATATATCATTATATTATATACTGTAGCATTTCGTGATTAATATGACAGGAAAACATTCAGGGTGCCTATTAGGAGGTCTCAGGTCAATCTCGAAGGAGGCAGAGTGACTCATTAGGAGTAAGATTGGAAAAAAAAAAGAACAGAAATGAAGTTACAGAAAAATGGAATTTGGTAATGTTAAGATTTTAACCAAGATCATTTTCAGAAGGAATTATAGCAATTCTCAAATATTTTGGAAGACTATATTATAAGAAGATAATATACTCACTATGAGACCCTACTATGGCTTAAATGTGTCCTCCAAATTTTATGTGTTGGAAAGTTTATCCTCACATTGTTGATTGGAGATAGGGCCTTTGGCAAGTAATGAGGCTGAGAAAAGTTCATCTGAGTGGGGCGTCCTTAATGGAGCTAGTTGCTTTATATTGTAAAGGAAGAGAGACCTGAGATAACACACATGGTCTTGCCCCTTGCCAGGTGAACACTTTCTGGTCTGTCATGACGGGGCAGAAAGCCCTTCCCAATGCTAGTGCCACGATCTTGGACTTCTCAACCTTCAGAACTATAAGCTAAATAAATCTCTATTCTCTATAAATTACACATATCACTGTAATCAGTTACAGCAACAGAAAATGAACTAAGGCAGGTCCCAAATGGCAGAACTGGAATTATGACAAAATTAAACAAAAGATGATTTCAGCTCAGTGAACAGGAGCCTGGCATCTTAGCCTAAGCAGGCCATCTTGGGAAGCTGTAAGTTCTTCTGCCCTGAGATATTTTTGACAGTAGATATAGTGGACTGTCTGGGAGTAAGCAAAAGGTGTAGCCACATCTTAATCCTGCAAACTGTGAATTATTACCATATTTGGACAAAGAGTTGTTTGTAAAGGTAAATCAGGATCTTGAGATGAACAGATCATCCTGAATTATCCTGGAGGGTGACAAAAGTCCCTATGAAAGACACACAAAGGAGAAGGCAGACACAGAAGAAAAAGTGATATGGGGACAGAGGCAGATTTGGAATTATGTGACCACAACCAAAGGAAGCGGGCAGCCACCAGAAGGTAGAAGCATTGAAAGAATTCACCCTTATTCAGCCTTTATGGAGAGTGTGTTCCTCCCCACACCTGAGGTTTGGATATGTGGCCACCAGGCTATTAGGAAATTAAGCTCTGTTGTTTTAAGCCACCAAGTTTCTGGTAATTTGTTATATCAGCACAGGAGACACACAGTAGAGGATCATTAGTCTAGAATAAAGAAGAAATTCAAAAATGTATTGGAAAAATAATACCGCATGATATTAATATTCCTCTTCTAAAACTTCTACCACTTTTTTTTTTTTTTTAACATTTAGAAAGTTTATTCAACAATCTAGAAGTGTTGATTCTATTCTCCACACCCTCCAAAAGGAAAATTTAAGGTCATTACCCTGTTTCACATTTTAGCTTTTGAAATAAATTCAGTGAGGACATTTTCTTCTAGTGGAAATTGTGATGGAATTATTAAAAGTTTCAGAAAATTATAGACTCTAATATTTATAAAAGTGTCTAACAAATTACCTAGTCCATAGAATATTAGTACCTTTTCTTTTTTTAGCCCCTTTTATTTATTTTTTGTTATTTTCCACATTGAAAGCAAGCATAGTAAACAATCTGTGTATAACAAATAAATTTATATAATTTCAATTCAAAAAATTGAACAGTTATTAAAAAATAATAAAAAGGAAGAGCTGCTTGAAATGTATCCCTTTTAGGATGTACAAAACTAAAATGAAGAACTGCTAAAATGTATTTCTCTTAGGACCTAAGGGTCTATGTTTTGTATTTCCTATTTTCAGCTTTGCTATTTTCTTTCCCAGCATAGGATGCAAAAGAACTTGGCAGAAGGAATTGCCTTCCTTTTATCCAAATAAGCCTCTGCATAATTTTTAGAGTTTTTGTTTTTGTGTAGAATGAACCTGATCTAATCTTCTAGCTCATTCACTCTCATGCCTGGAAAGTGAAAGGTTTTCCTGGAAGAGAGTACATGGAGAGTGGTTTCAACCAGATGTCACCTTTGTTTTTGTGCCCAGGCTTCTGTAGCCAATTGCATGCATCAGATATGCTTGGGTGTGTGACACCTGTAGGAAAACAACCAAACTTCAGGCTTCCTGGAACTCATTGCAGCAGAACTGTAGTTGATTAGGATTTTATTTTCTTTCAAACATTACTTAGAAGGTTTTCTTGGAAGCAATGCAGATTAATTATTGCTCAGTGTTCAGGAATCACATGCACGAATAGAGACAATTTTCTCCAAATGTTTAAGCTTTGATGGTCTCTTGAAACTTTGCCAAATGTCACTCCTATTTGTCAGTGGAAAGAAATGTTCATGTGAAATAATCCAAGTCTACAAATCAAAAGCTCTTTCAAATTATTTTTAGAAGTGTTAATAATGTTTTTAACTGCGATTTTTTTTCCCCTTTTATTAAACACATTTTTTGTTTGATGAGTTCGCCCTCTCCACAGACAACAGATTCTTGCAGGAAGAAGTCTGGTTAAAAGACATACAAAAGGGTCACCAAGTTGTCATCATAAATCAGCAACTACCAAATGTCCAGTAGATAATCTCAAATTATAATTATCTTTTTTTTGTTTGCTTAAATTACACCATGAAATGGACCTTGCCATTAATATATGCATATAATGAATGATTAATGTGCTTTCTCTTTTTCATGTTTGTTTATGCACATATGCAGGTGCAAAAGAAATATTCTTTGATCAACCACACAGAATACAAAGTGGTCACAAAAAAGCCTTTGCTGAAACTTTCCTAAATTTTTCTCATGACTTTGTCTGAGCACCTCACCCTTTAGAATGGCTGAGATAGGCTGATATAAGCACACATACACACCAATCACGTACATGCACTCAAGAATATACAGATGTATTCTTTTAAGGAATTTTCACACTGTTGTCAGTTTTCACAGTCCCACTAAGTGTGTAAGCATTCTTTTGTCTTGCAACCACATTGTTCTGTTATTTTTTGACTTTTGAATAATGGCCATCTGACAGGGCTAAGGCACTATTTCATTGTGTATTAATTTGCATTTCCCTGATATGAGTGATGTTGAACATTTCTTCATGTTTATTGGCCATTTGGATATATTCTTTTGAAAAACTTTTGTCCATATATTTAGCCCATTTTTTAATGGGGATGTTTGTTTTATTCCTGCTGATTTGTTTACATTGTTTGCAGGTTCTGAATATTAGCCTTTTATGGACTGTATAGTTTGTGAATATTTTCGTTCATTCTGTAGTCACCTGTTTACTTTGTCGATTATTCCCTTTGCTATGAAGAAGATTTTTATTTTAATCCAGTCCCATTTATTTATTTTTTGTTGTAGTTGTATCTGCCTTTAAAATCTTAGTCATAGAAATTTAAGAAACAGTTGGCAGGATAAAGAAATGAATATATTTAAACTTTTAAGAACATAAAATGCCCCAAGCATTCATATTAATCGATGTGACAGAGATGGCCCTTGAACATGGTGAATAGCTTAAAACCATTCTGAATAAGAAGATCGGAAGTAACTTGAACCTTTAAGTTGCATTCTCATCTATCTACACTACTTTACACATTTTGCCCAAGAATTTGTCATTTCACTATCAACATTCCTAACAACCCATACCACTGCAGACGTGGATCCATCATTCTATCATAAATAAACCTTCCTTCATCTCCCAGCTATACACAGATGGCTTTATGTATTTCCTTGTGCTTGATATCACCTTGTCCCTAGACAGTGGTCCTCAACCTTCTCAATGCCGTGATGTATTTTCATTGTTACAAAGGGGTAATAACCCACAAGTTGAGAACTGCTGCCCTAGAATATGGAATCTTTAATGGTGGCTGCACCTTCTTTCAAGCCCGCGTCAGAGATAAACATTGCAGACATCTTCCTTTTAGATGATAGAACATTTCTTCATCTATACCTTAATGATACTCTGAGCATTGGAGCAACCATTTATTCTTTATAATTAAAGAATATATTCTGACCACCTATTCTTCTTGATCCTGGATCCATGTCTGGTCTTTGATGTACTATCACCAGAACCCTCAGAAGACTTCATTTGTATGCTTCTAGGACTAAACTCAACTTAGATTATTGTTGTAATTGACCATATCAAACATTATGCCCCTCAAACTGAGAAATTCTGAGTGAGATAAGAATTATATCACAGGTTTTCAGACCTTAACACTTTTTATTTAAAAATTTATTTTATTGCCAACCTCCATAACAGCAACCCACAGAACCTCTCTAAGAGTTGTGCTGCAATCAGCGACCCACAATCAGCACTGGCCCAGAACTCCAGAAGAGCTGCGCCATGACCCATGACTGGTGCCTGCCCGAACCCTGGTAAGAGCTATGCTGCGACCCACGACCTGCGCCTGCCCGGGACTTCTGTATAAGCAGCACTGCAACCCACCACCTGCGACCTCTGCCCACCGGGCCTCCACACCACCAGACCAGGAACTCTGGGAGCCATGCAACCCTGCATCCTCCCTCCTGTACCCTCCCTGCCTCCACAATGGCCTGCTCATTTGGTCAGGGATTCTGGTAGCTGCGTGCCCTCTGCAGGGAGCCCTTCTCCTGGCCAGAGACTTCTGGAGCCTTGGGCCCTCTGTGCCAAAGTCACTGGGCTCCAGGCACTCCCAGAACCATGTGCACCACCACCCC
>CAUYPK010156458.1:0-19004 GCA_963574355.1 Loris lydekkerianus
GGAAGGCTATGTTGAATATTGGGATGAAAATGTGTCAAATGGTTTATGAAGCTAGTGTATGATGCCCCATGATCATATCAATGTACACAGCTATGATTTAATAAATAAAAAAATAAATTAATTAATTAAAAAAAAAAAAAAAGAAAGAAAAAATTAACTCGGTTCTTAAGCCAAGTCCATTTTACAGATGGGGAGGTTGAGGCCGCGAGTGAGGATGAACCTTCCGTGCTCTCACAGAGCAGGCCAAGCAGCCTGCTTTCTCCCCCTCTTCACTGACAGGTATTTTGTTCTTTGCCCATTTAGAAAGTGAAAACAAAACAATCTCATTGGGGGTTAATTTGTGTGTTCCTTCCTATGACTGAAGTCGAGTATTTCTTCACGTGTTTGAGCGACGTGTGTTTCTCTTTCTGTGAAGTGTTTCTTCCTGATTCTTTTGGCCCTGACTTTCTGACTGGTTTATATAAGCTTTTTAGAAATTACAGTAACCAGTCTCTCCTATGATGTGAAACCCACATATCTTCTGACTCTTTACATTTTTTAACTTGTTTTTGACACAGGATGTACTTACTCTGTTGGCTGGGCTAGAGTGCAGTGGCACAGCCACAGCTCACTGCAATCCCAAATGCCTGGGTCCAAGGGGTCTGCGTGCGTCAGCCTCCCAGTAGCTGGTTCTACAAGTGCATGCCACTATACTCAGCTAACTTTCCCGCTATTTTTTGTAGAGATGGGTCTCACTATGTTGCCCAGGTTGGTCCTCATCTCAAGCGATACTCCCACCTCTGCCTCCCAAAGTGCTTGGATTACAGGTCACTGTGCCTGGCTTATGTCTTTCAATGTTATATGTTTTTATAGTGCATAATTTAAAATTTTACATAGTCAAAATTTTCAATTTTTGAGTGTGCATGTTTTAACATGCCGAGGAGACCTTGCCATCCTGAGATTTGCATAGTTCTTGTAAGTTTTCTTCTAGTACTTTGATAGTTCCATTTTTCACATTGAATCTTAGCTCTATCTGGAAATTATTTTTTTTCTGTATGATGTAGAGTAAGGACTCGACTTTTCCCCAGATTTCCCAGACAGACT
Organism: Loris lydekkerianus; assembly: GCA_963574355.1. Classification (NCBI taxonomy): domain Eukaryota; kingdom Metazoa; phylum Chordata; class Mammalia; order Primates; family Lorisidae; genus Loris; species Loris lydekkerianus. The sequence goes on from CAUYPK010156458.1 coordinate 1,084, forward strand.
GACTGTATTGGAAAATTCATCTTTTCTGCCTTTGTCATATGGGACATGTCTGCCTTTGTCACGCATGTTGGGACCTCCCCATTGACACGTGTATGAATGCACCTGTGTCACAATTTAATAATCGTAGCTTTAACATAGTTTGTCAACTGGTAGGGCTGGTCACGCACTAATCTTTTTCATGAGAACTTTTGAAATAGCTTGTCTGTTTTCTCAAAACATCCAGTGGATATCTCGTATGAGGAGAATTAACATCTTTGTGGTTGTCCAATCTTCCCACTCTAAAAAGTGGTACCCAAGTATTTGTCTTCTTTTATGTCTAGTTCTATTTTAATGTTTTCTTTTAAATTCTTGTTTCAGAATATTACAGAGGTACATAAATTGCTTTTATATCATTGGAATCAAAGTTATAAGTGTGCCCATCACCAAATGGTGTGCCTTGTACCTGTTAGGTGTGAACTCCCCCCCCACCGTCCCTTCTCCACCTGCTTGATTCTGATGCCTGTTAGGTGTGAACTCACCCCCCACCGTCCCTTCTCCACCTGCTTGATTCTGATGCCTGTTAGGTGTGAACTCACCCCCCCACCGTCCCTTCTCCACCTGCTTGATTCTGATGCCTGTTATGCACGTGTTGGTCAGTTAGCTCCAGTTTCGGTAGCACATGGGTTTGTCTGTCAATTCCAGCATGATCTCTAGTTCCAACCAGGTCAATACAGGAGGTTCACTATTTCTTATTGTGGCTAATACTTCACGGCATACATATACCACATTTTATTAACCCACTCAGATATTGATGAGCACACAGGCTGTTTCTGAAACTTTGCAATTGTGAATCGTGCTGCTATAGACATCTGCTTTTTTATAAAATGCCTTTTTTCCTTTGGGTAAATATTCATAGAAACAGAAAGTAGAAAGGGTATTAGCAGGGGTAGGGGTAGGGAAAGGAGAGTTAGTGTTTTGTGGATATATAGTTTCAGATTTGCAGGATGGACGAGTTCTGGCATCTGTCTCACAACATGGGCATTGAATCGTATACCTAAAAATGTTGAGATGGCACTTCTTCTTTTGTGTTTTTACCACCGTAAAATTTGTTAGTATCACCCCTGATCACCTCAGGAAGTCTCAAGTCTTGAGAGGCTCTTGTTTGCAATGGCAGTCACAAGTTTCCCAAAATTCTAATTTTCACGAGAAACTCAAATTTTATTTATTGACAATAACTCCTGTCACTTGTTTTCCTCACAATGACAGGCTTACTTTGTTTACTCCTGAACAAAGAAAAGATCTGTCAAAAACCTAAATCTGGACGACCATATTTTGTCAGTTCCATGAAAAATGAGCTAGTTCAGCTCATAACTGAAACATCTGTACAAGAGCTTGATCTGCCGGTGAGCATCCCATGTGGCGAGGAGCAGGCTCTGCGACCCTCCCCTTCTGGCGTTGTGCTCCAGCTCCGGGATTTAATGAAGGTCACAATGTCTGCTGCTCATTAAGAACACGCTCCTTTTCTCTTTGGGGCAAGGTTGGGGGATGACCGGCAAGATAGCGGCGGTCGGTGGTGGCTGGGTGTCTTAACTGTGCTGAGGATCGTGCCAGTGTCGCCTGCCAGGCCTCCCACATCATCCGTGTAAATATCAGCACAGGTGTTCTGGAATAAACGATGAGGTTGAAAGTCACTCTACTGTCTGGACATTTCTGCCCCACTTGTGTTTGTCGTTGAGAAGCCACAGAACGGATCTTGGATGATAAGTTGGTGGGGACGACGCTTGATGTAAGTGGCGCACCAGCCATGTCTGGAGTCTTCCACTTGTGAGCAAAAGCACAATTCTGCCAAAAAGTGCTAGCTTAGTCTTCCTGTTTGCGGTTCACCATTTATTCCACGCGTCACTGTGTCGTGGGGAAGTGGCAAAGCTGTGACTCGCCATCCAGCCACTGTAGGCAGAGGCCGTGGTCATGGCACAGCCACGGCTTCTCCAGTGGCTGCGGGGGGGGGGGGGGGGCTCGGTGAGATGCTTCCATGGCTTTTCATCTCTGCTTTGAAAAGCTGTAACAAACAATTCATGGCTTTTAAAGCTCTCATCACACCTACATTTAAAATATTCCATTCCTTTTCCTCTAAACTCTGAAAGATTGGTCTCAAAATGATGCCGCTACTTAGCTGATACCATAATACTCTTTGAAAATGTTCTGTTGCATAAGACACAATAAAGTAAATATAAACATCTACAAAGCTGAGGAAGTGGCTCCTGTCATATTTTTATTTCTTAGTTACAGCTTCAGCCAGTTTCCTTGGAGTAGATGCCTTTTCTATCATTTTCAGCGTCTTCAGAGACTGACCGTGCAGATGTGGGTTGAGAAGGGAGTATTCTAATCTTCCTTCCTAAACAACCAACTTGTCTTTAAATATAAGAAAAATATTTTATGAATAAATGTTGCATTTTAGAATGTTATCAGATTTTAAAATAAGTTTTTTGTAAAATTTAAAAATTCTGAAAATGCTCAAAAAATAAAATACAATTGCAAAGTAAGACAATATAGAGAAACCCATCTGAGTTAAGATAAAGGAAGCGCTTCAGAGGCCTGAACGAGGCTTCTGGCATCAGGGCCTCTGTCCTTGGGAGGAGTGAGTCACCCATCATCACAGGTGACCAAGTACAAAGTGGGTAACAGTGGGCTGGGATACTGGGGGGAGCTCTTGCAGCCAATGGGGACTTGGGCTCGATGACTTTCAATGTTCCCAAGCCTGGTGGCCTGCATTCTGCCCTCCATGCCTCTGCTCTCCCTGGGGTCTCCAGTGCTCCTTGCCCACACACCCATCCCCAAGTCCAGGGCCTTCTCTCTGTGTTCCCACTGCTCAGCCTTCTGAACCTCGCATGTCTTGGCACACACACTCCATTTCCGTGCCTCCACCTCCCCTGGCTTCTAAGACTCTGAATGTGCCAGGTTCTTCCACTACCCTGACCACAGAGCTCTGCTGCCCCCGCCCTCCCCACCTCCCAAAGCTGTAGGACGGCTTGAGGCTGGCCCCCAGACCCTTCTCCTCGATTCCACCACATTCTTCTGGGAGCCTTGCTCATTTTCAAGATTCCCTTTGTCTGGAGCTTTCTGCATGGCTGCAAAGACGATGTCATGTCTCCCCCCTTGTGGGCTCTGAACCCAACTGGGAGATTAACACTGCCTGGAGGGAGGAGGGAAACCCTTGAGAGCCCAACCTACCAGCTGGAAGCTGCAGGCTGTGGACACCATGATGGAGGCACCTGCTGGCATTTACTTCATTAATTCTCTGAGCCCTGTCTTTGCAGAGCTAAGGAAATGGGGGTCTCAAGGGATCATGAAGTTTGATGATCTTCTAGTCTCCAGCCAGAAGGAAGCAAAGCCAGAGCTTCAACCTGGCTGGGTCTCTCTTGGGGGCCCGTGCTTTTAACCTTTAGATCTGCTTAGAAGGCTCCCTGTGGTCTGGGGTGGGGGGGAGGCTAGGAGAGACCCAGGAGGAGGGAAGCATTTCAGGGAGGGGAAACAACGGGGGTTGAGGCAGGCAGGACAGGGTTGCCTGAGGGTGGGTCCTGTTCAGCTGGAGGCAGATGGAGCGGCCCAGAGCACAGGGTCTAGCGGTCTTAGGAGGCCCATGGCAAATGTCAAGGGGGCCCAGCGAGGCTGAGGGACTGAGACCTGGGAGGCACACCTCTGTGGGCTGGAACCCCATCCTGCTGTTTAACTGACACTGACTTGCGGTGAGTCTCATCTCTCCTCTGCCCCTCCCCTGTGAGATGGGGCTGCCCTCCCCACTTTGTAGGGGCCGCCACAGACACTAAATGGCACTGGTGTGTGTGAAGAAGTCAGCCCTTGGCTCTCAGGGGCAGGCTCTGTCCCTGGCCCCCGCCTTGGAATGCTTTTCTCTCCGAACATGGTCCTCCTCTAAGATCGGAGCACCCTGCAGATGAACGACAGCCGACATGGGGTTTCTCTTGCTTTAGCGGAGAGAAAAATAGCCTTCAATTACTCCATGTGCATTTCCATTCAAAATGCGTGGTTGCTATAGCAAAGATCATCGACCCAGAACTTGGGCACATAAGCTGGATGGCAGCCTCTCCCAGGATACGATGACAGCTCTGCTGTCGACAGAGCCGCTGGGGGCTGTTCTGGGCCAGGGCCAGTGCTGACCCACCAGGCTCCATGGGGCAGGCCCATTCGAGGCTGAGTCAGAAAGGGAACCCAAGGCCCTGCGGTTTAGAACCACCCATCCATCCCTGGGAAACAGGCCCTTGGCACTTGGTCTTTCTCGAGGTTTCTGGTGCCTCTGACATTCCCACTGGCCCAGGGTGTCAGGGGAGGTTGCTGGCTGAAAAGAGAGTGTATTCAATACTTTTTCTTAAAAGGAAGAAGTCAGAAGATAAGGGTTCATTCTTGTCTTTGATGACCTACCGAGACGAGATGTGGAGACCAAAGAATGCTTTTAGCAACATAAAAGTAAATTCTTACAGACCTGAAAAATGGGACTTTTACTTGTAAAATCACTGGTTAAGAATAAAATACTCAAATGACCATACTCATACTCTTTTTAAGAAAAGAAAGAGCACAAGAAATAAGCACAAAATCCCAAAAGCATACAACAAAGGTACAGAAAATCAACCATAGCCACTTATAGAAAATCAGCCATGAATAAATAAAAATCAGCCATGAATAAATAAGTAGGCTTCATTTTTGTCTTTTACTAAAGAAAAATCCCCACTCTCAAATTGGGTTTTAAAATATTCACCTGTCCATTTCACTGATGTATCCACCCATAATCCATCAATGTATCCAAGACTGTCTACCCAGCCATCCGTCCACCATACTTTTATCCATCTAATCAATGTATCTAAGACTGTCCACCCAGCCATCTGTTCACCATGCCTTTATCCATCTAATCAATGTATCCAAGACTGTCCACCCAGCCATCCGTCCACTATGCCTTTATCCATCCATCCACCTATTACCCACACGCTCATCTGTCTACCCACAAGTCTGTCCATCTAGTTATCTGTCCATCCACCCATCTGCCCATGAATGAATCTATCCGTCTGTCCTTGAATCCGTTCATCTATGTACCACCATCTATCCATCCACCACCCACCTACCAGTCTACTTGTCTGCCCATCTCTGTACAGTCACCTGTCTGTCCACTCACTCATCTGCTCACCCGCTGACCCGTCCTGCACGTCCACCCCCACGTCTGTCCAATCTGAATTCATTAAACCCTTCCCAAGCATCCCCTCGTGTGAGGCCCTGGGATGCAGGTATGGTTCTGTTGTGGTTCTCACCCATGCGTGGTGGATAGATACCAATCTGTAAGCAGAGATATTGCTGTCTGGTGGAGGGTGTGTCTGCTGGGGAATCAAGAGGATGTCCCAGAAGAGGTGACTTGCATAATTTGGGCATTAGGCAATGGCTGAGCACTGTGTGTGAGTAAAGGGAGGGGAAGAGGAGTTCCCACCTTTTTGGTCAGCAGGAACAGAATCCATGCACCCTGGTGGCATAGAACGTGGCAGGACGCAGGTCAGCAGGGAGCAGCAGAAGATAAAACGGAAGAGATGGGGGTTGAGACAGATACAGGGGCTCAAAGGGTTTGGGGCTGAGCGGTAGGCTTTATCTTCTGGGCAGTGGGGAGCTCTCAAGTCTTTAAACATGGGGGTGACATGATCACATTTGCCTTTTAGAAGCTTACTGGGATGGTGGTCATGTGGAGAATAGATTTGAGGAGGCAAATATAGAGCTGGGACCCCAACAGGAGGTGGCTGAAATGACCCAGATGAGACAGAGTGAGCCTGGGTCCTGTATGGTGGTCAAGGTCCTGGACCCTCAGCTGATGAGACAGAGTGAGCCTGGGTGCTGCATGGCAGTCAAGGTCCTAGACCCACAGCAGGTGAGGGAGAGTGAGCCTGGGTCCTGCATGGCGGTCAAAGTCCTGGACCCTCAGCAGATGAGACAACGTGAGCCTGGGTCCTACATGGCGGTCAAGGTCCTAGATTCACAGCAGATGAGACAGAGTGAGTCTGGGTCCTACATGGTGGTCAAGGTCCCAGACTCATAGCAGATGAGACAGAGTGAGCCTGGGTCCTGCATGGAGGTCAAGGTCCCAGACTCACAGCAGATGAGACAGAGTGAGCCTGGGTCCTGCATGGCGGTCAAGGTCCTGGACCCTCAGCAGATGAGACAGAGTGAGCCTGGGTCCTGCATGGCGGTTAATGTCGCAGACCCACAGCAGGCAGTGGGGATACCCCTTGCAGTGTGTGGACATGTGGGTCAGGTATGGAAACATCAGATGTACAGGCTAGCATGGAGTAGACCAAAATTGCCTTGGGTTTTGCAGGCAGGAAGGTAGAGCTGGGTAGCTCTAGATGAATTCTGCCAGTGAGACATGTATCACCATTTTCTTCTAAGTGACACTTTGCCCAGAGAAGGCCACTGGGTCAGGGATGAGCAGACATGGAGTGGCCCTCTTCATTCTGAGGGCGGGCTGGGAAGCCATGAGTTCATTAAGGCTGTTTAGGTCAATTACACCAATGGGCAAATGACCTCATAGCTGTCTGCCATGCAGCGATAACTTGCAGCAGAAATATGTGACAGGGATTGACAGCAGAAGCGTCTCTCAATTCCAGCACAAGGGGATCTTTTTTTAGGATGCCTATTGGAACCTCCTCGCTTGGTGGGTGAAAAAAAATGGCAACAAAAACAAAATAATGACAATGGTGATGATGGTGGTGATAGTGAAGACAGCTAACACCTCTACCTTGCCTGCGATTTCCTAGTCACTATTCTATACAGGTTACCTGAATTAATTCATTTAGTTCTCACAGAAGCCCTAAGAGGCAATATTGTTCTCACTTTACACTTGGGGAAGCTGAGGCACAGCAGCACCAGTGTGACTTGCCCACGGTACACGCCACGTCGGTGTGGACTTCAGCAATCTCATCATTCAGACCTTTATGCCCACGTATGATGAAGGCAGGAAGCATTTTGGAAAAAATTATTCACTCTCAAGAAGGCATGAGGACTGAGGTTATTCTAACTGACTGGTGATTCTGCAGAGAACGTTTGCCCTGAGGGGAGCCGAGGCTGGAAGATGGGAGGGAAGGGCAGCGGTGACGGCCGGGGCTTAGAGGAAGCTGCTCTAAACCCGTGCATTCTGCATGGTTTTAGGGAACAGGAGAGAGATTTTTGGTTCAATATAAAAGAAATCTTATTCAGCCTTCAGGTCTGAGGTTGATGGCCCAGAAATGCAGTGAGCTTCCCATATCCAGAGACACCAGCAGAGTTTAAGGGGTTGGGTTTGGAAGCGTCTGTGGCTCCTTTCAGCTCTGGGGTCCACTGTCCCCATTTCATGGGGGGAGGGGGAGACTGGGATTCAATCAAGGTGACTTGGCCATGGATGTCATGGCCGGAGGAGGCCGGTGCCGGCCTAGGCTCTTTCTGCTTAGCCACAGCTCAGAGCTGGTAGTGGGAACTCTTTGTTCCCGCCCCTCATGTTTCCAGGTAGAGAGACATCCTGCCGTGTAGCACTCCTGGACCCAGGAGGAAAATGGGACGTCGTTCCACAAACCCACCCCACGGACCCAGGCCAGTTCAAGCCCCACCTGGCCTCTGTCAGGATCTCAAGGGCCAAATGGGGCATCAGGGAGTGGCCTCCTTGGAAGTCCAGCAGGTCGTGGGGTAGAAAGGACACAGCTTTTGGTGTCAGAAGCTGTGACCTTGGCGAGACCAGGTGCTGCTCTGAGCCTGTTCCCTCACGTGTAAAGCCAAGCTGCCGTGAAGATGAACCGAGATGGGCAAACGCGTTCTTTGAATTCTGGCCATGAGCGCAGGCTTCTGATCAGACCATGACAACCACCCAGCTCCCTCTGCCTCATGCCCAGCCGCGGGGTCCCCACTTTACTTGCTGCAATCCTCCCTCGCAGTGGGAAGCCGTTCCCCACATTCCCATCCTCCCCCTCATTCAGAAAACATGACTTGGAGTTATAGTCTCAGGATACCTTCCCCGGCTCACTCCCCACCCACCCAGTGTGTGGTCATTAGCGCCCCCTGCACGGGCTCACTGAGTGTTTGTGGAATGAATAAACGATGGCTGAGAGCCAGGTCTGTACTGTGGCACCCACAGGCCCTGGGGACTTCCCCCAAGGACTTTCTGCTGCCCCGAGGGGCCCTCCAGGGCTCTCAGGCCAGAGAGCCTCAGAGCACCCAGCCTCCTCCTCCTGGCCTGGGTCCGTGGGGTGGGTTTGCGGAACGTCCCATGAGTGCTACACGGCAGGATGTCTCTCTAGGTGGAAACATGAGGGGCGGGAACAAAGAGCTCCCACCTACCAGCTCTGAGCTCCCAGGCCAGACTCTTACCTGGGTCTCTGCCCCCACCCCCCCCACCCCAGCCGTCCCACCAGTGGCAGCCGCTCACCCTCCACATTCCCTGGCTCTGCTCCTCATCTCGGCAGCTGGTGCTATTTGTTCTGGGTGATTTCCCTTATTTATTGCCACATTTTCGGGAGGCACATAACTTTGTCTTCTTACCATTTTGCTGCAGCCTCTTTAAATTGAAACAATTGATCAGGCCTTCTCTCTCTCCCTCGTTCCAGGCCTCTTCCCCAGCTGCCCCACGCCTTCTGTTTCAAGCTGCAATTAAATTTAAATCCATTTTCTCTACAGAAAAAAACTTAATAATGGTCCAAGGTGGAGGAGTACCTTGGAGTCTAGGGAACGTCACCCACCAAGTGGGGTGGATTTGGTGGCTGACCAAAGTGGGGCAACATGCAGTAGGGGCGTGGTCAGTGTCTCAGTGGATTCACTGTGTGACAGGTGATTCTGGGGCGGTGGGGCAGGTGGGGCAGGCAGGACACGCAGGTCGAGCCTGGCCTTTGGTGACGATGAGGCTGCTGCCCACGGGGAGTTTCGGGGTCCTGTGGGAATGCCTTCTTCAGTGTCTGAGCTCCGGGCTGGTGCTGGTGGAAGGGACTGGCCTCGGTTGGTGTCAGAGGTTCAGTGCCACCCTCGTGGGCATGAAGCCACAAGTGCCAAAACCAGATCTCCTGACACGACGTGTGGCCTCCTCCCCCACCCACGACCCCTCACAAGCCCTCAGGTCCCTCAGAGCTGCCTCACTTAGTGATGAGAGCCCAGTGGCTCCCTGGCTGCCCAAAGCTTCTCTGGGAAATACCTAAAGACAGTCTCTGCTGCGGCTTCAGCCTCTGGCCACGTGGGGTGCCCTCCCCTGCAGAGCTCCAGGGGAGACCACAGGGCCCGACTTCTGCTGGGAGGTAATCGGTGCAGAATCCTTAAATTTACAGTCAGATGAGCTTTGACAAATGAGTTGCCTGCGTAGCCAAAACTCAAAACATTCCCATCACTCCAGAAATTTCTTCTCCCTTCTCAGATATCTCCTCAAAGAAACCCCTGAACCCAAGCTGTCTCTGTGGCTTGGCTCTGCAGGCTCCGGGACTGTGCAGGTAGCACCTGCAGTGGGGGCTTAGGGTCTGGCTCCTTCCCCTAAGGCGACGTCCCCTAGCCCAGGACTTCATCCCCTGGGCGGCTGAGTAGTTCCTGGTACACCTCACAGAGCGCCGCTGGGGTCTGGCCACCAGTCTCCTCTTGAGGATCATCCGGATTCTTTTCAGTTTCCAGTTACTAGGATGATGACTTTGCTGGCCGCACGCACTCCCGTGTATTCCGAGACCGGCAGTGCTGCGCTGCTCCGTAAACGCGGGCTTAACTTTAGTGTGCACTGCCGAACAGCTTTCCCAAAAGGTTTAACCATTTTCCAGCCCCCAGCAGCATGTGAGAGTTCTCGGCCCTTCACATCCTTGCTGACACTGAGTCACTGTTAGCCTTAGTTTGTGACCCTTCTGGTGAGAGTGAGGGGGCATCTTACTGTGGTTTCAAGTCCCACTTCCCGGTTATAAAGCTGCTTGAGCACTCTGCACGCGCCCACCTGCGGCGCCCACGCCTGCCGTGGGCCTTGCCCATTTTTAACTGTGTGTTGTCTTTATGTTTACTGGTTTATAACAGTTCTTCATATATAATACCTGTGAGTTCCTTGTCATACATTTGTATTGTGAGTATTTTCTCCTAATCTGTGGATTGCTCTTCATTTAATGCTGCCTTTGATAAGACGTTTTAAATTTTGAAGAAACGGAATTTATGTTTTTCCTGTATGATTACTGCGTTGCGTCCTTTCTGAGAAACAGTTTCTTGCACCAAGATAGTGAGGATGTTTCTTCAGTTTTCTCCTAGAAAAGTCGTGGTCCCACCTATCACCTTTGGTCTATGCCGTGCCTTGAATTGCCGTTGCCATATGTTGTGAGGAGGAGGCAGAGTGAGCGGCTGTCTCCCTGCACACAGACCCGTAAGAGGCCTCAGCTGACTTGCTAGCTCTTTTCTGTTTCTGGACGCTGTTCCATCGACCTCTTTGTCTTTCTTGGTACTAATACCACATACTCCTAAGTATTGCGGATTTATGGCAAATCTTGAAACTTAAGGATGTCTTCCAACTTTATTCTTGTGTTTTTTCCCAAGATTTTCTCAGATTTTTGAGAGCTCTTTCTAGATGACTTTTAGAATCACCTTTTCTTTTTCCTTTTTTTATTTTGAGGCAGAGCCTCAAGCTGTCACCCTGGGTAGAATGCCGTGACGTCACAGCTCACAGCAAACTCTAACTCTTGGGCTGAAGCAATCCTCTTGCCTCAGCCTGCCAGTAGCTGGGACTACAGGTGCCCGCCACAATGCCCGGCTGTTTGGTTGTAGTTGTCGTTGTTTAGCAGGCCCGGGGCAGGTTCAAACCCTTGGTGTATGTGGCTGGCGCCCTGCCGACGGAGCTACAGGTACTGCCCTAGAATCACCTTTTCAATTTCTGTAAAAAGCCTGCTAGAACTTTGATGGATTGAATGGGCTCTACCGACCAGCCCAGAGAATCAGTATCTTAACACTACTGCATTTCCCAATCTATTAACGTGACCTATCTACTCATGTATTTAAAAAATTAGTTTCTCTCAATGATTTTTTTCTATGTTTAAAAATGTTTTTTCCATGTTATAGAAATCTTGCACATCTTATTAAATGTACTTTTGGGCATGGAGTGTTCTTGGATCTGTTATAAATGGTACTTAAAAATTCCTTTTCCAATCATTCTTTACTGGTAAATAGAGATAAAATTAGTTTTTGCATATTGAGTTTATATTCTACAATTTTGCTAAGTTCACTTTTTTAATTTTAGCAGTTTCTTTTATTAGGTTTCTTAGGTGTTTCCATATGCACCGTCATTCCTGCCCAGCCTCATCCCTGCCCAGCGTCATTCCTGCCTAGCGTCATCCCTGCCCAGCGTCATCCCTGCCCAGCCTCATCCCTGCCCAGCCTCATCCCTGTCCAGCGTCATTCCTGCCCAGCCTCATCCCTGCCCAGCCTCATCCCTGCCCAGCGTCATTCCTGCCCAGCGTCATTCCTGCCCACCGTGATCCCTGCCCACCGTCATCCCTCCCACCGTGATCCCTGCCCAGCCTCATCCCTGCCCAGCGTCATCCCTGCACAGCCTCATCCCTGCCCACCGTCATCCCTCCCACCGTGATTCCTGCCCAGTGTAATCCCTGCCCAGCGTCATCCCTGCCCAGCCTCATCCCTCCCACCGTGATCCCTGCCCACCGTGAGCCTTTGCTTCTTTCTTTCAATCTTTTTGCCTTTTGTTTCTCTTCTGACCTTCCCGCCCACCTGTGCATTCCCACTGATATGGGGTAGATGAGGCGAAAAGGATCGGCTTACCTTTGTCAGTGTTTTGTTAAGTCTAATGTTAGTTGTGGCAGAATTTTTTTTTTTTTTTATTCAGATACTCCATTGGATTAAGGTAACTTTCTCTATTCTTGGTTGCTGAGAATCTTTTTTATTTTTCTATTTTTTGGAGTCAGAGTCTCACTTTGTCACCCTTGGTAAGAGTGTTGTGGTGTCACAGCTCACAGCAACCTCAAGCTCTTGGGCTCAAGTGATTCTCTTGCCTCAGCCTCCCAAGTAGCTGGGACTATAGGCGCCCGCCACAATGCCCGGCTATTTTCATAGCTGGGGCATAGCTGGGGTCTTGCTCTGTTTCCGGCTGGTCTAGAACCTATGAGCTCAGGCAATCTACTGCCTTAGCCTCCCAGAGTGCTGGGATTACAGGTGAGCGACCCTTTCTCTGTGCTTATTGAGGTGATAATATTTTTTTCCTTTATTCTACAAAGTTGGAGAATTATATTGAACTTGCACCTGGGATAAATCCCACTTGTTTATAGCACACGGACGCACAAGCACACAGCGGTTTTAATTGGCTATCTCAAACATTTTTGAATTTGTGATTTAAAGAGATATTGATCTACAGGTGATTTTATTTTATTTTAATATTTATATCATCTGACAATCTTGTTTGCTAATTGGAGTTTTATTCCATTTACTTTTAAGTAAATTATGAATAAATTTGGGGGTTACATCAACTTTCTTATTATTTGTTCTCCATTTGTTTAATCTGTTCTCTGAGTATTTACTGCTTTCTCTTGGGTATACGAGTACTTTGTGATATTCCATTTTACGTCCTCTCTCAGCCTTTAGTGCTGCTTTTCTTCAAAGGAGTTGCTGCAGGTGTCCCACCATGAATTCCTGGCTGCCTCAGTGGCACCTTCACATGGTTCCAACTCAAGCCCAATATAAGAACATCACAATAGTGAATTTTCTTTAATCCTTCGCACTCTTTATGCTATTGTTCTCAGATACGTTATTTCTTCCTATATTATAAACTCCATAGTTTGATAGTATTTTTGCTTCAAACAGTCAATAATCAGTTGAAGAAAAAATACTATCAATCTATGGAGTTTATAATATAGGAAGAAATAATGTATCTGAGAACAACAGCATAAAGAGTGCGAGGGATTAAAGAAAATTCACTATTATGAATTAATCTTTTGAATTTACGTTTCTGGTTTTCTTCGTTTTTTTCCTGCAGATCTGGGCTTGCATCTGAGATTATCTCTCGTCAACTTAGGGAAATTCCTGGACGGTTTCATGTAGTACGGATTTGCTGACAATTTTTCCTGTCAGCTTGTGCTTATCTAATAATGGTTTTATTTTGCCTTCAACCATTGTTTCAAATATTAAGGAGATACAGATGTTTTGACATGTTTGCCTTCAACTTTTAAGGAGATTTTTGCTAGATATAGAATCTTAGGTTGACAATTTTTTTTCTTTTAGCACTTTAAAAATGTCATTTCTTGTCTCCTCACTTTTGTTGTTTCTGATGAGAAGTCAGCCAGCCATTACTCTTCACATCCTTTTACTCAGATTACTGTGTAATTTAGTCTGTTTCTAAAGATTTTTCTAGTCTTCTGCGGCTTCTAGCCATTTGACTATGATTTGTCTAGCTGCTATTTTATTTGGTTTTATCTCTTTTAGGATTTATGGAAATTTTTGTCTATGTTGATTAGGTCTGTGTTTAATCCATTCAACACATTATTAATTTTATAAATAATATCTTTTAGTTTTATTTTTCTTTTTGGGATAGGATCTTGCTATGTTGCCCAGACTGGTTTCAAACCCTTGACCTCAAGTGATCCTCTTGCCTCAGCCTCCCGAGTAGCCGGGATCCCGTATTTTAGTTTCATAACTCTAGTTTTACGTTGTAGAGCTTCCATTTTTGCTACTGGAAATTCCTCATTGTTCACTCCTTCAGTCCAATTTTTTTTCTATAAATTTGTTAACACATTTATGATAAAAATTTAAGGTTGTTGTATGAACACCATCCGGGTCAGGGTGTATCATCCCTTAACTAACAGATGTTTTTTCCCCTTGATTATTTGGTCAAGTTTCCAACCAAGAGTTTGATTGATCTATAGATGGACCACAGCTTTCGTCTCTGGTTTCAAGTGTGCAGAGGGTGAGGTTGGGTCCTTTCCTTCTGAAGTCCTCAGGGCTCAAGCCCCAGGAGACCATACTAATATCTCTTGGTGCTCAACCCTGACCTCTAATTTCTCTTGCAACTTCCATGGATGGCTGATCTTTGTGGTCTTATCAGGCATTGAGCAGGCTGCGGATTCAGTGACAACTTTGATTGCTGTCAGTGGACCCGAGGATTCAACTGTCCTAAGAATGAAGGCTGACACCTCCCAACCTGCCTCTGTCCCCAGGAGGGAGTTAGAACCTGGAGTCCAAACATTGTCATGAGAATACAAGGTCTGTCTCTCTGCCTTGCAGCTGCACCCTTATTTCTTTCCTACTTAGAATTGTGAGGATGGTTCTAGAATTGTCTGGGTCACAGGGGTTATTTTATCTTATGCAATCTTTCATTCAAGTCTGTCCTTGAAGCCCACAGTGCTTACAAATTTGGCTGGTTTCTCCTTGAAGTCTCTTTGCCTGCTAGGCTCACTCCTCTGCCTGCCCATCACCCCAGACAGGTGGCAGACTGGGGTTCCTGCTCACCTAGGAAGACCTTGTCTTTATCTGGAGGTGGGTCCACTTAGTCTTCTTTGCATCTACAGCTCTTTAAAGGCTTAAACAATGTGACTTGTACTTTGTGTGTTGTCTCCTCACTCTCACAGCAGAGCAGAGGTCTTTATCTTCCATATTCTGAGAAGAGCAGAACTCTACAGCAAACATAGTTTTCGTTGTATTGCTGAAAAATGGGAGACATCATGAAAAGAAAAATTTGGAGAAAAAAAAGACTCCTAAACCTTTATAGAGTTTGAGTATGAGTCCTAAGTGTATAAGGGACATTGCCTGGAAGGTGGAGGGCTGAGCTCTACCCTTCCTCAGCCAGCCGGAGGCGCACTGTGAGCTCAGGGCAGCATGGACCCTGGGCTACTGAAGGAGAAAAGCAAACCCCTTCTGGACGAATGCAAACCCAGATTAAGCCTTCAGGACACTCATAGATTAAGATCAACAGAATATGAGCTCATAATGAAGATTTCACCAACACACCAGGAAATAAACTGCTAGGAGTGAGAATCAGCAAAAATAATAACCAACAGATTTAGACCCCTAAGGGTTTCCTGTGCTGGAATTATCAACAGGATGTAAAATGAATATGCACAAAACGGTTTAGAAATGAAAGCTGAAATCTGTTGGTGAAGGAAAGACCCTGAGGGGCTCATGACACAGCCCCAGCACAAGTGGCACCAAGGCCAGAGCTCTCCCAGCTCCCTGGGGGGACTGTGGTCCTATGTGACCTTGGAGGTTCCAGGAATATTACCTAGGGAGCAGGTCACCTGGGGAGAAGGTCACCTAGGGAGGAGGTCGCCTAGAAAGAAGGTCACCTAGGGAGGAGGTCGCCTAGGGAGCAGGTCACCTGGGGAGAAGGTCACCAGGGGAGAAGGTCACCTAGAAAGAAGGTCACCTAGGGAGGAGGTCTCCTGGAGAGGAGGTCGCCTGGGGAGGAGGTCACCTAGGGAGGAGGTCACCAGGGGAGAAGGTCACCTAGAAAGAAAGTCACCTAGGGAGGAGGTCGCCTGGGAAGGAGGTCGCCTGGGGAGGAGGTCGCCTGGGGAGGAGGTCGCCTGGGGAGGAGGTCGCCTGGGGAGGAGGTCGCCTGGGGAGGAGGTCACCTGGGCAGGAGGGCACCTAGGGAGGAGTTCACCTAGGGAATACGTCACCTGGGAGCAGGTCACCAGGGGAGAAGGTCACCTGGGGAGAAGGTCACCTAGGGAGAGGTCACCTGGGGGGGGAGGTCA
The DNA here is from genome assembly GCA_963574355.1 of Loris lydekkerianus. Taxonomy (NCBI): domain Eukaryota; kingdom Metazoa; phylum Chordata; class Mammalia; order Primates; family Lorisidae; genus Loris; species Loris lydekkerianus. The sequence continues at coordinate 16,773 of CAUYPK010156458.1, forward strand.
CCTGGGGAGAAAGTCATCTAGGGATAAGGTCATCTAGAGAGAAAGTCACCTAGGGAGGAGGTCACCTAGAGAGGAAGTTCTAGGAGGTCACCGAGGGATGAGGTCACCTGGGGAGCAGGTTCTAGGAGGTCACTGAGGGAGGAGGTTCTAGGAGGTCACCTGGGGAGGACTTTACTTCGGGAGGAACCTGGGGACGTTCCCCTCAGGTGACTCCGTCTGTAGTGACCTGGGAGGGTTGTGTAAATCATCATGTCCAAAGATTTAATTTCCTGTGTGAGGAGACTGAGACCTGAGTGGTGGCAGGCTTCGCTTTCTGCCCCCTTCACTGTGGAGGGACCTCCGCAGTAGTCTCACCCCAGGCTTTTGGGGCTTCCCAAGGCTAGGGGGCCATGAAGCCTTATGACCACGGCTTGGGCAATTGGAGCTCCAGATAATGCTGCCACTGCGTTCAGCAGGCCTGTCCAGAGCTGGAAGGTAGTGGTGGCCCAGAGAGGGAACTGTTGGGAGGCAGAGTGCCAGGGCGCTATGGAACCTTCCTTCAGATGTGAGAACCTGCAGCGACTTCCTGCTGCTCACGGGGCAGGCCAGGCTTGTCCCAAGGCCCAGGGGGCCTGTGGGATCCAGCTCCCCACCCTCATGAGTCCTCCCAGGCTGCCCAGTGCTGGGAAGATTCACTTCTTTTGAGGTTGTGTCAGCTTCCAATTCAAATACGTGTGATGTTGGCCAAGACGCAGTTCCTTTAAACCCAAGGTAGATACTTTCTTGGATTCTGGAGGGCCACGGAAGGGAGTGAGAGAGGTTCCCAAACCCAGGTGGAGACACCTCCCAGTGGACAGGGGGCCTGTGTGGCGTGGGGTGTGGGAGCGTTGGCTCTGCGTTTTCATCAGCATCACTGCGGGCAAGTCAGGGTGGCTTCAGGGACCTCGTTACCTTGCTGGATGGAACAACAATTCCTCCGCAGGTTCTGAATTAGAAGTAGCCTCTCTGAAGCTGTGTGGGTAATAACTGGCCCTGATACTGTTATGTTGGTCATCATGTTGATAACACTGTTTCTTATTTCTCCTGGTGGGGGCAGCACAGCCCAGTACTGACTGTTCCCACTTTACAAATGGGAAGACTGAGGCTCAGAGCAGTGCCCCTTCCTGCATTCAGACACCAACGGAACACTGGGAGTCCTTGGGTGCTGGTGCTGCCTATGTCCCCCAGATCAGCCATGACTCAGGCCCCACGGAAGCCCTTTGTCTCAGCACCCAAATTCAGTCTTGCTTCTGTTTGGACTCAGTGATCCATTTAGGGCACATGGGGTCATGGCTAGCTGCAGTGGCTGTCATATGAGAGTGCCACCAAGGCGAGGCCATCAGGAGACAGCATTTGCTGGGCAGTTGGAATAGGTATGGGCTGACTCTCTAGTTAAAGGGTGCTGGGGGCAGGTGGACACCTCATGCTGTGGCTGTTAGCAGTGGACCGGAAGGGGAACTTGGACAGAGCTGGTGGGAGGCATGAACCTGGTCCTGGGCCAGAAGATTTGGGGAAAGCAGGGCTGAAGGTACATCCTCATCCTTCTGCACCAGCCCTCAAGTCTTATCTATTTCTGCAGAGCGTGCAAGGATCTGGACCCTCCCAGGCTCCCGCGTAGCCTGTGTTCTGCCCAGACCTTGGTTTGGAGGCCTTGTGAAGGCAGGGAGCTGGCAGCAGCTGCCCGGGAAGGACTGTGACTAAGTGTCCATTATTAGCGTACCATTTTAATAGAAAATCCATGTAATTTATTTGATTAGAAGTGTGTGTTCTTTCCCAGCCCATCCTCTCCCCAGTCTCCCCATATTAACAGATCATTAATACTCCACGAATGGGTAATCATCTTGGAAAACAAATGCAGGGGCATAAAAGGAAAATTATGGTTGGTTAAACTTAAAAAAAGGGATTGTTTGGGAATGAAGAGCTGTGTTCACAGAGGCAGCCAGCTCCCCTTGCCAGCTTTGGGAGGGGGGAGGTCTGGGAGGCTGCCCTGGGTTACCCATGCTGGACAGAGCCCCTTTTGAGGAACCCCACACACTCTTGCATGCTGGAGGTGCCACATGGTGTAAGGTTGGCTGTGTCTAGCAGGGCTTGCCAGGGCAGGGATGGGGGTGGGGGTAAGGACAGGGGAGCAAAGACAGATGGGAGCAGGGACAGAGGGTTGGGTGAGGGGGCAGCAGGGATGGAGATGGGAAGTGCGCGGTGTCGGGCAGTTGT
>CAUYPK010156459.1:0-14279 GCA_963574355.1 Loris lydekkerianus
GGCTGTGACATGCAACTGTGTGGGCCCTGGTGCAAGCAGTCCTCTCAAACAGTGTCTCCGCACAGCTGTAACGCTCAGGGGCTGTGACATGCAACTGTGTGGGCCCTGGTGCAAGCAGTCCTCTCAAACAGTGTCTCCGCACAGCTGTAACGCTCAGGGGCTGTGACATGCAACTTGTGTGGGCCCTGGTGCAAACAGTCCTCTCAAACAGTGTCTCTACACAGCTGTAACACTCAGGGGCTGTGACATGCAACTGTGTGGGCCCTGGTGCAAACAGTCCTCTCAAACAGTGTCTCCACATGGCACCAATGCTCAGGGGCTGCGACATGCAACTATGCAGGCCCTGGTGCAAACAGTCCTCTTACTGCCTTCACAGGATTCTGGAAACTCGGAATTTGATTTTCTTCCTCACAAAAATAAAAATTAGAACTTGTGGTCAATTTGCTCAGATAGGTTTTACAACTTGAGTTTTTCCTGAGCAAATGCAATGTCTAGATGTCTGGGAAAATGTTAAACAAACAAACACTACCACTAAAGTTTCCAGTGACACACTATTCGTGATAATAGCCAGCCAGTGCTGGGCACCTGTGCCTGTGAACGAGTACTGAGAAGCCAGGTGGTCTCACCCTTCCTGCTTAACAGATTAAGTATTAATGTACATATCTAAGGTTACCCAAGGAGGCCGAGAGCATAGTGGGGACTGTGGCGTCATGCAAAGCTGGATTTGAGCCCTGCCACTTACCAGCTGTGATAAGTGTGGGCAAATGTCTCACCATCTCCAAACCTCAGGCTCTTCGTCTGTGAAATACGGGTAATGATCCTTTATGGTGTTGCATGAATAAAACAAGTGATAGTGTAATGTGCATAGCAAATCTAAAAGTGCTCAATAAATGTGGGGACAGGTTAAGAGAATAAAAAAGAGAAAGCCATGAAGCGTTTTGAAGGAGCACAAAAACCAAGAGCATGTCTCCTTCTCTTGAGAGCTGAAAAAAAGCAGCAACAGACAAAATGCCTAACTGGCAAGTTAAAAGAATAGATTGGGAAACAGCCGTTTGGGCTAGTTGGACCAGCTTAACAGTATAAATTAATAGGCAGTTGACATTTTCCCCCCAAGGCCGGCATGTTCCTCTTTAAAAGCTAATTTTAACCAAGAACCAAGACCCTTTGCTACACTCCCCTATACATTGTTTTCAAGTCTTGGTACTTAAACAAGGCCACCCATACTGGCATGTATGAGAGCGAAGTTTCTTTTACTCCCTAGCAATCATGATGAATCATCAAATGCTATATTGTGACTGCTGTTAAAACACAATAAAAGCTGGAACTGGGAGTCAGGGCCCCACTCTCTAGACACCTTTACTCCGGTGTAAGTGCTGTGCTGGCCTCTCTGAGCCTCATCTGTTGTTGCTCTGGCAACAGCTGAGTGTACAGTCTTTTTTTGTTTGTTTGTTTGTTTTGAGGCAGTCTCACTCTTTTCCCCTGGGTAGAGTGCCCTGGAGTCACAGCTCACAGGAACCTCAAACTTGGGCTAAAACGATTCTCTTGCCACAGCCTCCCGAGTAGCTAGGACTACAGGTGCCTGCCACAACGCCTGGTGAGTTTTAGAGACAGGGTCTCACTCTTGCTCAGGCTGGTCTCAAACCCGTGAGCTCAGGCGATCCACCTGTGTTGGCCTCTCAGAGTGTGAGGATTACAGGCGTGAGCTACTGTGCCCGGCCACTACAGTCTTTCTTCACCACACCAATCTCCTGCACTTCAGCCAGGCCAGAGCTAGCAGCAATAAATAACAGTTATGTCTAATACTAGGACTTTTTACTTCCTGCTACCTGTTGAGGCACAAGGCCATGGAAAAACCGGACATGATGTTAACACCTATGCAAGCCCCAGAGAGAATCCTTGTCTAGGTTTTCAACTGCTGAGACTCCTAACACACAGCTTAAAAACTCATGCACAGTTTTCAAAAGGCTGTCAAAGCTTCAGGTCACACATCCAGCCCACCAGAATCACAACCTCCATCAGACCATCATATGCTGCCACCACCGTGAGGTGCATAGCCAGACGCACCCCACTGAGGGTGTGGGTTTTCTCTGAATGGCCAAACTGCTTTCATGTCATCATGAAACTGACACACCAATCTACCATCATCTCAGAATTAGGAAGGGAAGGAAAATCTTCAGAGACCTCAAAGATCAACTGTGAGGGGCCAGGAATGTGATTATTTTTGTTTCCCCTGCTCTTGGTGCAGCATTACACACACAGTAAGATTTTTCATAAATATTTTATGAAGAACAGGTGGAATGAATAAATGTGAGACTATGCCAGTTTTTGCATATGTAAATATACATGAATATGCAAGTGTTTCTAGACAACAGACAGAAGTGATTTACCCCAGGGGAGCCATGAAGACACTGAGCCCTTACCACGTGTGAAACCCAACTTTGTAGGTGACAAGGACAGCCCAATTCAGGTCAGTTCCACATGACAGGCACGTGATTGTGCCTGCTGAGGAAGTGTGAAGTGATCACAACCAGCTCTGAACTCTGTCAGAAGACTCCGGTGGCTAGGTGACCTTGAGGAAACCGAATAACGCCCAAGTCTCATTTTTTTCACTGGTCTAATAAAAACAGTCATAATATCTTACAGGGTACCTGTTAAAATCAAAACAGATTATGTACATGCAAATATTCTGGAATTGTTCTAGTTAAGAGTGGGGTCAGCTATAGCCAAAATAAAAACTAACATTAAAATGAGTAGATTAAATAGAACTGTTTCTTGCTCAAAGGAATGTAGGACTGATGTGGTGGCTTAGGGTCAAAAGAGCACAGAACCCTTGTTTTACTGCTTTGCCCTCCTGAAAAAGCCGGAGCTGGTGCACGTGCCAGACAGCAAAGCAAGAAGAGGGAAAAGCACTTTTACATGAATCTTCTTGGCTAGGACCTAGTCACATGATCATGCCTATCTGTAAAGGCGGCTGGGAAATGCAGTGCTTTTTTGCTGGAAGGCAATTTACTCAGCCACAAATCAGAGGGTTTTTTTGTTTTTAACGGGTGTGGGGTTGTTGTTTTTTTTTGGGGGGGGGGTTAGGTGTTTGTGTTTGTCTTGCTCTGTCTCTCAGGCTAGAGTACAGTGGCATCCTCACAGCTCACAGCAACCTAAATTCCCAGGCTCAAGCGATCCTCCTGCCTCAGCCTTCCAAGAAGCTGGGACAACAGCCGTGCACCATTATCCCCGCTACCTTTTCTATTTTTTGTGGAGATGGGCTCTCCCTCTTGCTCAGGCAAGTCTGGAACTCCAGGCCTCGAGTGATCCTTCTGCCTCTGGAATAGTGGTCACCACTCTCTCCTTCTAAGAGATCAGTATTTTTGGCTCCCACCTATGAGTGAGAACATGTGGTATTTGTCCTATTTCTGGCTCATTTCACTACACATAATGTTCTCCAGACTCATCCAGGTTGTAGCGAATGACAGGATTTCGTTCTTTTTTACAGCTGAACACCATTCTGCTGTGTAGATACCTCTCGTTTTCTTTTCACTCATCCGCTGGTGGACAGTGGGGTTGACTGCACAGCTCAGCGACTGTGCATAGTGCTGTAAGAAACGTGGGGATGCAGACATCTCTGACATGCTGACTTCTCTTCCTTTGGATGTACTCTCAGCACTGGGATTGCTGGATCACATGGTAGTTCTATTTTAAGTTATTTGTTGAGGAATCTGGTTTCCGTAACAGCTATATTAATTTCCACTCCCACCAACAGTGTACAGGGGTCTGCTTCCTCCACCTTCTCACTAGCATTTGTTATTTTTTTCTTACAGACTTTATAAACTTAAAGGCACCTAATAGGAGTTAGAAGGAAAGAAGAAGGGTGGTGCCTGTGGCTCAACAGAGTAGGGCACCAGCCCCAAATGTCGGAGGTGGCGGGTTCAAACCCAGTCCTGGCTGGAAACTGCAAAAGCATAAAATAAATAAATGAAAATAAAAAAGTATGTTTAGATTCCCCCCAACACATTCACTAGGACCACTTCTGCCCTTATTCTCTTCATTTTGAAACCACCTCACTTTCCAAGGTTGGTTCTCCTAATAATAAACAATCCTCCTGGAAAATCTAATCCTTTGTGTATTTTTTAGAAAAATGAAACTTAAGCGTATCAGTAATTGGCCATGAACTGAAGGGCTGGGAGTTCGAAGGCCTAACGCAGCCTTTTGAGGGGCTCAGAACACAGGGCCCTGTTACAGAGCCTTGACAGGAATGTTAATTACTGAAGCAAAGTCTTCATGACACACACTCACACGAGTGTCTGGTCAAATTTTAACAACAAACATAACTTGAGGTCTCCAGCTCATCTTTCTGTTAAACAGAGTTCTGAGATTCAAATAGGATCAGTGCCAAGGACCTGTTCCTTCAAAAATAAACCATTATAGAAAGCCCAGCATTTTATTCAAGTGGCTGGTGAGGTCTCATGAGTCCCTTCGGCTGCACAAACTAGGACCTCCCCCCTCGATGGCCTTGACGCTGCGATTTAGTCAGGGCACAGCCTCACCATGCTATGGCTGTGAGAAGGTCTCAGATTCCCCAAAGACTTCCCTACTCTGGAAACTCTTCCTCACTGCCTCTGTGGATCCAAGCACTGAAAATTGCCATTCATTCCTTCAACAAAGATTACCAGAATTTCTTTTAGATATTAGAGGTTGTATGGCAAATCCACTGTCTAGCTGTGGAAGAGCCCAGAGTCTAGTGGGGGAAGACAGGCTGGTACATTAACTGATGACCCAGGATGATAAATGCTATCACAGTAGTGCACTCAGGGGACTCTGTGACCTCAGAGGAGAGGCTATCAAAGCTGTGGAAATGGGAAATACTTCTTGTGGGAGGTGGGCTTGAACTGAGTCATTGAAAATGAGCAGGGTCTGCAAAAGGGGTGAGGGAATGAGAGGACCCTCTAGGCATTAGAGGCTGCTTCCTGGTGCAAGTTCCAGACGTATTAAAGGGCACAATGAATCCAAGACCAGGGACACGGCTGAGCTTGAGGGTGAGAGCTTGGCAGGGTAATGAGGGCTGTGGGTGCTGGGGCTGGAGGGTCAACTACTGTCCTCAGCTTCTCAGCACACAGCGACTCAGCAGACCTGCCACCTGGCCGTGTCCGACACAGACCGCACACAGAACAGGTCTCTTCTGAAGAGGAGGTGGGGAAAAGAAATTTTGAGCACGTGATACGCTTCACATTACAGCCAAGTGCTACACCAGGGCTCCCTGATCATTCAGGAAGCAATGGTTTATGACAAGATCTTTAGAAGGAGGCAGAAATCCAGATGACGGGAAAAGGTGAAAAGATAAACTTAAACCATTTCACGTCTCTGCCTGTAAGTGTTTGCATGTTGGAAAAATCCAAACCATGGACCAGACCACTCGGGACACCAGCTGCTCTCTGCCTGCCTAGCACCAACTTCCCCTTACTCCTCACTAACAGAACCCAGTTTTATTCAGGATGGCGCAGTGCCTGAATACAGGTAAGAGTAGCCTATCATCCTTCTCTGGCTGATGAAAATTAGGTGTTGCATGGATACTGTGCATGCTCCTACAAAGGCAGGTAGACAAGTGACACAGATCTCGTCTGTCCTGTACACTTCTGCTTTCCCTGCCTGCGGATGACGGATGGCGCTCCAGCAGCTATTCCATGATTCTGAAGATGAAAACAGACACATGCTGTGGATGCAGATGGAGCAGAGATGCCACACACATCCAGGCCTCTTTTATGTAATTGAGTAAAACATTAAATCGCGGAAGCTGTGGTCTTCAGGTTTATTCTAACTTAACAACCACATAATCCTACTCATCTCCCTTTTCTTTCTTTTTTTTTTAATTAAATCTCAAACACACTAACATTTTATCCAGTGTCATAAATGTATAGTTATGGGCCATTCAAAGGCAATTATTTCAGTACTCCTTGGGCTCTTGGAAATTTTAAGTGATCTAATCAACTTTTGTGAAGATCAAATTTTCAAAATCCTCACCAAGAACTATCCTCTGGTTAGCTTGGGATCCCACGTGTAAACAAAAGCATTAACTGTTACTTATGCAGCTTCTACACCAAAGATACCAAATTTAAGGCCAGGAAAAGGCTGCAAGGCGTTTAACTGATGCCTTTTTTGACACCACATCCATCACCTCTCTTGGCAAAGAGGAAGAAATGCCGATTCTTCCTAATTATGTGCTTCTCCCACTTGGGATTCAGAATACGCACTTTAGGAAAAAATAGGCACCTGGAATTTGGACATTCACCTGGCTTTGCTGCTGCTCCTTACCTTGAAATCCTAACTCCATGTTCCTGCTGTAAAATTGTCAAGCCAAGGATCACGGGTGTAAGGGAAGAACAGACAGTGGCTGGGGACTGGCGAGGACGGAGAAGTCACCTGTCCCGCCGGTGCTTGTGCACCAGGTGACACGTAAAGGGTTTGCAGAGAGGAGGGACCGTGGGCAGAGGCACGAAGTGTCTTCAAATGTACTTGCATTACCAAAATAATCTATGTCCATCAATAAGAAAAAGAGTAAATAAAATCTGATATAGCTAGCTGACAGAATTCTGTACAGCTGTTAGAAGGAATGAGAACGCTGGAAGTGCGCTCCAGTGGAAAGGTTTCTAAGTGAAAAAGCAAGCTGGGAAACGCTTGTTAGATGGATGAATAGTCAGACAGACTGACAGACATCACGCAGTTGTGTCCTGTGGGAGAGGGCAAGCAGCATGCTTCCATTTCTTTTTTGGCAGCCACCCTGCTGGTAGAACCCCAGAGAAAGTAGGAGACCTGGGTAGGAGGAGAGCAGGGTGTAGGGAGTGCTCACCCTCTGCCTTCGGGAACATCTGAGGAGAAAGAAGAGAGATGCTCACCGGTGTTAGAAATTCCAAAGAGATGGTGGTAGGGTGGGGAGTCAGTATGTTAAGGAGAAAATAAAAGCCACTGTCAGTATGCACCCCACTTCCCACTAGGGACTCCTGGTGGGTAGAGGGACCTGCAAACCCAAAGATCCTGCAGTGACATGAAATTACAACAACATAGTAACAGTGGAGGCTGAGCACATCCAGACTGCAGGAGGGCGCTCCAAGGCTGCCCTGGGTTCTCAGGAAATGCCGAAGGAGCTTGTCTCTGTGTATTGTCTGGGTGAGGGTCCCCCCAGGAGAGCAGCCTCCAAGTTCCCTACACTTCTTTAAAGGACACCAGCCAGGCCTGCAGCTGCAGAGGGGTGGGCCCAGGGGCTCAAGGTCAATTCTACCCTCTCCAAGGAGGAAGAGGACAGCGCCAGTGTCGCATTACATTAGCACATCTGGGAGGGGGTGTTTTCAACATTACATTTCCACACACATTCTTCACAAGTTTTGGAAGGCTATCCAAGCAACCATTTTAAAGTTTAAGAATTATGACCGTGGCAGGGTGGTTGGGCCTGCTGGCTCACACCTGTAATCCTAGCACCCTGTGAGGCCAAGGCAGGAGGATCACTAGAGCTCAGAAGTTTGAGACCAGCCAGAGCAAGACTAAAACCTCTAGTAAAAACAGAAAACTGAGCCAGGCCTAGTGGTGGGTGCTTGTGGCCCCAGCTACCCAGGCAGCCGAGGCAGGAGGATTGCTTGAGCCCAGGAATTTGAGGTTTCTGTGAGCTTGGCTGAGGCCACAGCACTCCAGTCAGGGTGACAGAGTCTGTCTCTCCCCATCCCCAAAAAGCAACTGAGAGCCAGGGGAGAAGTGGGAGAAAATTACTTCTTACTGTGTCTCTTCAGTCAGGTTCAATTTTTTTCACCACAGCCATCTGTAACCTCAAAGGTGTTCAAAAATGAGACTGTCTCAAAAAAATATATATACTTCTTAACAAAGTTGGTTCTACTATCTTTTTTCATAAGACGGCATTGAGATGTTTATGAGAGACTCACAGAGCAATTAAGTGACAGTGATAGATACCCTGAATTAGTGGAAATGAAGAGAACTGGGGCAGGCCTGGGGCCACTGCCTCGGCCCGTCTGGTGGTAACAGCCTGTGTTCCTGAACACTCACTGTGTGTTGGGTACTATGTTGCTCACATCACTTGTATTAACGCCCTTTCTCCTTAACAAGGGCTCTGATAAAAGTCTGGGGCTTTTGCTCTGGGGCCTGTTCCGTTCATTTTCCTCTCCAGCTTCCTGAGGGCAGAGCTCTGCTGACCAGTGAGCCCTCCACCCCGTTCCCTGGGCCTCTCTAGGAATAAGAGTGACCTTTTTGATGCTGGGATTGATCAAGCTGAGGAGGCCAGTCTTCCCCCCCACCCCCTCAGAGAAACGCAGAAAGAATCTATCCAGAGACTGGGACAAGGACTCAGACCCCTTGCCCTCTCCATGCCTCAGGCCTTAGTGACACTTCCTCTTCCTCAAGTCCAGTGCGTGCGGAGGCCTCCGTCACCATCTCGTCTGACCTCCAGACTGCAGCACTCCAGCACCGATGGCAGCAGCTGCATGGGCTTCTCCAACACCAGCCTCAACACCAGCAGCGAGGAGCCAGGGGGGTGAGTCACGAGGGTACAGAGGGAGCTGTAGACCCCCTCTGCCACCTTTCCCCTCAGTCACCAAGTGGACGGCAGATCTCTGCAGGGACAATCCTGAGTTACGTGCCCAGGCCTGGAAATTGCATGGCCTTCAAAACCCGCCTCTGCTGCCTCTCTAGCTGAGAGGCCTCCTGGCCACATGCCATATCAGCAAACTCAAGACCGCAGTAAGAACAGAGGCTGCTACAGTGGGGCAGGGGAGGGGAGGGGTCCAGAGGAGATGCCGCTATTCCTGGTTTCACTCCAGGTCTGGCAAGGATGTTAGCTGCACTAAGTTCTCTCCAGTCCTGAGGGAAAGATGGAATTTTGGCATTTTCAGTTTCCCTCCAAAGGAAAAAAAAGAAAGAAACACAAAAACAGGAAGCATTTGAATTTATTTCTCCTACTTTGATTCATGTCCCCTTTCAGCTTACAATCATTGTTTCTAAATTAATAATTTAACTGTCTTTCCCAAGAAAAAGGAGGGATCACTTATCTGTTTTTAAAAAGAAAATAAGTCCAAAGGGCAAAGCATCTGCTCCCTTTGAAATAATTCTCTTCAGAGAAGCTATAAATAAGATTTCTGATTCAAAACGGAGATAAGATTATCTAGGGGAGATGGAGAAAAAAACTGCCAAAGAAAAAATTTACGTCCACATTAGCAAACTTCCAAAAAGATTAGTCCCTTTGAGTTAAGAAGCTTTTAAAAAAAGTTCCTTTCCAATTAAAATAAAAGTAAAATTATTATCTGTAAAACCCTTCAAACATGTGAACTTAATTTCACTTACCCTGGCTGACCCCGGGGGTTCCCAAGTCCTGCAGTTTGCTGAGCTCCCAGTTGCTCCACGTCCCCTACCTGTCCCGCGCTTGCCCGCTGTGTCCCGCCTTTGCGTGCTCCCACCCAGTTAAGTTACAAATCGCCAAATCCACTTCTCCTGAACCCTGCAGGATCTGACACAGCTGACCACAGCTGCAACCCACATCCAGCATCAGCCTGCTTTGTCCACTTGTCTGTCTTTCATGTTAACTTCTTGCTCTAGTCCAACCAATGACAGGACTTAAGTCATGTTCTTTTTCTCCATGTTCTCACCCAACCACAGGTCTTTACTTAATACTGCCTGTAATGGAGACTACCAGCTGCCCTGAACACCTGTTCTTCCCCTCTTCCAAAACCCTAGAATTGTAGCTAAGAACCCAGTCTCCCAGCACAGACTACAGTGTTCAGGCTCCCTTGCAGCTAGGTGTGACCATAATCCAAGTCCAGCCTATGGAATGGGAGGAGTTGTGCTTATAGTATCTAAATATCTAGGCTAAATATCTAGGTGTTCTCAGAGGACTGGATGTGTGAAAGACACCCTATTTACCCCAGTGCCCCTTCCCGCAGGAGGAATGCAAGCACATGGTAAGCCATCTTGGACCATTTGAATAATGGCTACCAATTACAAGTCTGCAGCAGCAGAGTATGAGTCTGAAGCCTGCGTGGCTTATGCTCTCACTTCTCTCTTACCCGTGGCACCGTACGCTAGGCTTTGTGTTACAGCAAGCACACTGATATCCTGACTAGCACTCTGTCACCATAATATTTTATTAAACCTGCTTGCTTAGCCCAGAACTCACTCCTGCAATCTACTGTATTCCCCAAATCTAGAGACTCTACTTGGCGCTACCTTAGATTCAACCCAATCCACTTTCTTACCCAGTCCCCCCTTGGGGGTGGGGGCAGCACCTAGTTTGACACTGTCTGTGCTGAAAACCTTCATGTTATTTTCAAATCCACCTTTTCCCTCAGCTCCTAAGTCCTATTCAAGCTGTTCTTCCAAGCCCTGCAAAACTATCCCCAGCCCTACAGTCCCCATCTTCAGCCTGATGAAGACCCTCACGGTGGTAAACCTGTGCTTCCGTAGTAACCACTCTCTGCCTACAGCGACCCCATCTACTGCAATCCAGGAGGAGTCACCATTTATCAAGCACCTACTACGTGCAAAGCAGGAGCTAGGTACTGGGTACACATTGCCTCCAATCACAACTGCCACTGAGGCGGGTGTGGTGACAGCAAGCCCTCCTTACTCTGCTCCCACTTCCCATGGCCCCCAAGTGCAGTACAATAGAATACTCTGAGAAACAAAGAGACAAACAGAGAGAGAGACCACATTCACATAACTTTTATTATATTAAATCATAACAGTTCCATGGAGTATCTTGGATAAGGAGGAACTGTTAGTATTATTGTTTTATAGATAAAGGAACTGAGATTCTAAGAAAGTAAATAAAATCTACTCGAGGTCACACAGCTAGTAAGTGGAAGACAGGGTTGAGCACAAGAACACCCATGTTTCACGCCACCCCTGGGTACGCTGGAGCACCCAGCACTCAGCAAGCCGAGTGGCTGCCACAGTGAATGAAACCCCCACATCTACCCCTGGCTCCCTTTCTAATCACACCTTTCATCGTGGGATTTTCATTCTCCTAAAACAGAGCTAAGGGTTAAGCCCTAATAATTTTCCATGCCTTCCTCCTGCTAGGTACTTATGATGGGACCTCAAACAGGGCACCATTCAGGTGAAAATGTGCTTCTATGCAAGGTAGCTTTAGGGAAGAGCTCAAATCTTTACCACCCTCCCCAAAGCCACTCTTCCGTAAACACACAATCTAGGTAAAAATTTTTGCTTTCTAGCCTCAGAACAAATCCTCTGCCCATCTCTGTCACCCTAACCCCACCAGAGAGCTATCCCCAAAAGGCTCCCACACATGACAGTCAAGTCACCACTACTCTACTCATGGCACCCAGGAATTTTCATTTATCAGAATCAAATGCCTCTGACCTGACTTCAAGACTTTCCTAAATTCAGTCAAACTTGCCCTTCCACTCTTACCCCTGATGCTCTCCCACAGAGAACTCAAGCTTACCCCCGGCCTGTCGGAAGCCCCCAGACAGGCCTCTGCTCTCGGCTCCTTGCCTGGCTCCTGCACTGACAGCCGTTGGTCTCTCTGTGCTGACCTCTGCCTACCCAACCGCGTCCCTTCAGGCCAACCTGTAGTCAGCTCTGAACTGATTTCTGGAGTGCTCCTGTCCAGTGGCTGCCCACTGTCTCAGGGTAAACTTCAAACACCCTTCCTAGGCCCTCCACAACCTCGTCTGCCCTCCTCTACTTCTAGCCCCTTGCTCAGAAAGGCCTGTCGTGCTCCCATTTTGGAACTTCTGTATTTGTTATTCCACTGCCTAGAATGTTCTTCCCTCATCTGAACCACTCTCACCTCTTCTCCAAGAGTCGTTCCTGTCCACCCTAACAAAACATCCAACCTGGGTTCTGCACCCCCCCTGCTCAGCCTGCTTCATTCTGTACCACCACCCACCAGGTGACATTTATCATCTGTTCCCTTCACTGGCACTGAAGCTCCATTGGGACTTACCTATGTTTTCATAGCAGTGTCTTCCATGCTGTAAATTCATACTGAGTCAATCAAAGAATGAACCAATGAATGAATAAATGAACTTAGGACAAAACTCCCTCTCAAGCACGCCTCTCCCCACACCAGTTTTCTTCTTTTCTTTGGTTCTTAGAATCCACCAAGCTCATCCTTACTACAGCGCCTTTGTACTTCACTTCCTGGGGGCAGGTCCAGGTTTTATGGGACCTGAAACATACATAACCAGTGGTGGACAGGTGAGTGGGGTATGTCTTTAAGAAAAATTACAAATGCAAAATAGCTATGGTCCCTCCTAGGGTCTTAGAGAGGCTATGTAAGGTGACAGACAGCTCTGATGGCCATTCCAGAAAGAGAGTTCCCAGGTGCTGGCGTGGGTGCACAGCTTCCCAAGGTGATAGTCAGCAATGAGGTGTGTAGCACTTTTTCTAAGTTGAATTCACAAAGTTAATTTTCCAACCTCACAGTTCCCTGAAAAACCCTCCCACACGCATGCCCACTCCCCTCGCCTGAGACCACTCTCTCCCAGGTCTTCAGATGGCGCTTGTGAGCCAGCCAGGCCTTCCCCAAAGCTGTCTCCTTCTCAGAAAAGAGCTGTCCCCAGCACCCTCCACTACCAGGTTCTGTTTACTTCACATCACTTTCATGGACTGACATGATCTCCATTAACTTTTTTTTTTTTTTTTTTTTGCTGTTATTTGCATTTATTTTGGGTTGCATCTATTCCTGTGCCATAAGTTTTTGTTTCTTCAGTTTCTTCTGGGATATCTTTTTCTTCTGTCCTGCCTCTTTTTCTGGTTTGGGAAAAATATGTTCCTTTTCAGTAAGGATCATCTCAATGTGGCAGGGGGAGCTCCTGGATGGGTTGATGTGACCATGAGCTCTGTAAGTTTGGCGATGCATCTTGAGTGCTTTGTTCACCTGGATATGCTCAATGACCAGAGAATCTACATCTAAAGCTTTAAGTTCAGCGTTACTCTCTGCATTTTTAAGCAAATGCAGCAAAAATTCAGCACTGTCATGGGGCTACAGACCCTGTGTTCAGCCCCACTGTTTGCCCTAGGCACACCTACCAACTCCACCATTGTAACGTCAGAATGGTACACATTGTTTCTTTAAGGTGACATCCTTCAGGTACTTGGTGGTTTTTTGTATATGCATACCCTCATGGCCTGGGCAGTTTCACATGTGTTCTTCAAGTGAACACGATTTGAGCCTCTTGACTTGCATGACTTTGTGGGGTTTTCTGGGTCAAGTGAATAGTGAACCATTTTCACTAATCACCTCAGGCTGCTTAGGGGAAAAGCCATTAACATTTCTTTAACTTGTCTGTGGCCATCCAGCTCCTCAGGGACTCTGCACCTTCCGCGGGTGCCTGCACCTCATGGTCAGGCTCAGAAAAGCTGTGCTACAAAATGAGCCGACCCCAACAGCCACCTCCACATTCTCTGAAAAGTCAGCAGGCTGAACAGGATCAGAGTAAAGACACGAACTGTCAACAGTCACACTGCTTCTCTGTGACCTCGGGGCAGGTGGCCTCAGCACTCCATTGTGAGTGAACAAGATGACGAGTCACCCACCACTGGCTTGTTCAGGATTCCTTCTACTTCAGCAGAGTCCTTGAGAACTTCTTGCTTATAATGGATACCAAGTTTGGGGCTTGATTTCACATGGTTGGTTTTGCAGATGCTAGGAGGTGTAGTCAATTTAGAGAAGTTTCCCACTTGGTGTCTGGTGCAGGCCTTTGGTCATACTCACATCATGCGCCCTCATGAGGAGCGGCCATCTTGCCCATGGCCATGTTTGGCTTTGATGAATTCTCAGTGCTTTTTTCTGCTTCCTTCATTGTGCTTTCAAAATACCTTCACCCCTGCAGGGCAACCCTTGTTTTCTCCCTTTAACGGTGCTGGATAGCCCACTGGTTCCCAACTGTAGCTGCCCTCTGATGTACCTGTGGTACTTGCTAAAAACAGACTTTGGGGCCCTTGCCCAATCTCCTCAATCAGCATCTCCAGAGACTGGCAGAAAAGTCCCTGTCTGACAGTCACCCAGGTGGATCTGATGCACAGTCAACTTTGGAAATCAGTGTGATTCCAAGAGATTCAGATTGTAAAGGAAGGAATCTTCGAAGTATTTATAAGACAAAGGTCAAAACAATCGGGCCAACACAGGAAAAACAAGTTTACAAATGTCGTCTAATGGTAGGTAAAAACATCTCCCCCACCTCCGTTCCCCCAGACCCATTTTCCTTGATAGACAGATACAAGTAAGGATGCATCTTTCTTTAAGGCTGCATAATATTCCATGGTGTATA
>CAUYPK010156463.1:0-19497 GCA_963574355.1 Loris lydekkerianus
AAAGGACCATGTAGGGGGTTGGGGGGGGGTTGTTTTGTGTGGTGGGGGGGTTATGGGTTGGGCCACATCTATGGTGCATATTTTTATATATAATATAAAAAAAAAAAAAAAAAAAAAGAAATAGAAAACAGAAAAATCATAAAGAATCAAAAAAAAAAAAACTCATTTTGGGTTCCATTTAGGTCTATTTTCAATAGTCACTTTTTACTAGTCAAATTTTAATATTTCCACTTATTTTGGGTATTGCATCATAAATGGAAGGAAGGGGTGGAAGGAAGGGCTGGAGTGAAGGGAAGAGAGATGGAGACTGACTTCCAACACAGTGGCCTGGACATGTCACTTCCTTTTCTGCATACCGTTTTCACGTTGAGTAAATTCCAAGAAAAGGACTGGAGAAATCTGATGTTTCTCAGTCCTCTCTGAATCTATAAATCTAACAATAAAGTCATGTGTTGCTTAACATCAGGGATGTGCTCTTTTTTTGAGACAGTCTCACTCTGTTGCCCTGGGTAGAGTGCTATGGCATAATAGCTCACAGCAACCTCAAACTCTTGGGCTCAAGTGATCTTCTTGCTTCAGCCTCTCAAGTAGTTGAGACTACAGATGCATGCAAACATGCCAAGCTAGTTTTTTTTTTTTTAAATTTAATAGAAACAGTGTCTTCCTTTTGCTCAGGCTGGTCACAAACTCCTGAGTTTAAGCAATCCAGCCTCCTCAGCCTCCCAAAGTGCTAGGATGATAGGCATGAGCCACTGCACCTGGCCAGGGGATGGGTTCTGAGAAAAGTGTTCTCAGTCAATTTCATCACCATGTGACTGTCACAGTGTGCCTAAATATATGATCCATTTTTTATTTATATACATTGTTTTCATAAGGAAAACCAAATGTTCCAGCACCATTACTGAATTTCAACCATCTCCTGTACTTGATCTACACTGCCAATATCAAGTCCCATGTAACAGGTTTCTATCTATATATGTGCCATTATAATATTACAGGACCATTGTTGACCAAAACATCATTATCAGGCACATGACTGCACTTCACTGAGTGGCTACTGGGGATTTTATAACTAGATAGTATAACCAGTACCGAGGAAAGAGTGGTTTTCCCCCAAGGTATACAGCTCAATTTTAAACACAGTGAACTTTATAGAAACATAATAATATTTGTTGCTTAATCAATTAATGATTATGTCACTAAGCTATGACAAACAAGAGAACACAAATTTATAACATACAAGCTGTAAGTACTTTTTAATTTTTACAGGGGCATCTGAATGAAACTCAAAGCCAAATTTGGAGATGCCATTATAAACAAATTAAATTGATGGCTTGCTCTACGACAAGAGAATGACTGATGTTTGTAATAAATAAAACAGCAAAAATATGAAATGACTCTCTCTTGAAAGGACACAAAGTTCCAGTTTCTATCTCATAGTTGCAAGCCACTTTTAGAGAAGTGGGAAAAATCAAGAGAGAATTCAGATTAGAAAAGAAAACTGGCTAGAAATTTAACATCTAGAAATGTTGTCATCAAAGTTGATTCAAAGTGTACCTCATACCATCACAGAAAACACACATGCACTCAGAGCCAAGGAATAATTTTATTACTTAAAAGCAGAGGTCTACAGAAACTAGATGATAAGCTAAAATCACAACATTCTTTATAAAACTCATTTGAGAGACTGAGTTATCTCAAGATGTCCAACATGGCATGGTTTTAATCACAAGGAACTGGAAAGAACCTAAAGACCCACCATTCCAGGAACAGTCAACCTAACAATGGCAGTGACTTAACTTTAAAAATAAGATCTAGTGGCTGGGTGTAGTGGCTCACGCTTCTAATCCTAGCACGATGGGAGGCCGAGGCAGGTGCATTGCTTAAGCTCAGGAGTTTAAGACCAGCCTGAGCAAGAGCAAGAGCAAGACCCCTGTCTCTAAAAATAGCCAGGCCTTGTGGCGAGCACCTGTTGTCCCAGCTACTTGTGAGGCTGAGGCAAAAGGATCATTTAAGCCCAAGACTTTGAGGTTGCTGTGAACTATGATGCCATAGCACTCTACTGAGGGCCACAAAGTAAGACCCTGTCTCAAGAAAAAAAATTATAATAACATCTAGATATAGTAAGCAATAACTTGGGAAAACACAATATTTTTAAGGATAAAGCAGAAAACAAAGTATACATAGTACAAATACATACAAACAGATCTTTTATTATATAGAGAATAATGGTAAGGCTGAGCACAGTGTCTCACCTCAGTAATCCTGCACTCTAGGAGGCCAATGCCAGTGGATTGCTTGAGCTCAGGAGTTTCAGATCAGCCTGAGCAAGGGTGAGCCCCCTTCTCTACTAAAAATAGCAAAATTAGCTAGGTAGGCATTGTAGCAGGTGCCTGTAGTCCCAGCTACTTGGGAGGCTGAGGCAGGAAGATCACTCAAGCCCAAGAGTCTAAGGCTGCTGTGAGCTATGATGCCGCTGCACTCTACCAAGGGCACCGAAGTGAAAATCTGTCTCAAAAGGATGAACCATTTAGGTGAGCCCACCAGTGAAATTTTGCTTCCTATATTTCATGTTTTCCTAATTTCTTTTACAGACATTTTATTATGAAAAAAATTAATCATCCACAAAGAGGAAATACTGTGTTCATCCTTCACCCACCACCATCTTTAACAGTATTTAGTATCTGAATAGCGAGAATGCACATTTTTTAGTTATTTTGCCTACCATTTCCTGGATGCTTGAGGATTTGGGACTGACCTAGATATCTTGAATATGTTCAACTGTGTTTCAGAATTTTTGAATAAGCCAGAATCTTTGATGTTCTTAGGTAATCTGAAAGGCGGATGAACCTATCAAAGAGTGTACCTATATTAGTGTAAGGTAGAGGTGAGGGGCAGATGTGTGGTTCAGGCTCAAACTAGTATTTTACTAATCTAGAAACTATGTTAACCACACCAACTGTGATGTACTTTAGATGATTAAAGCTGACATATTCTAAGTTGGAGTTGTAAATACATCCACTTTTCTTCCTGCCTTTTATTTAAATTCCACGTCTCCAAACCATCTGATTAGAGAATGGATCAGGAGGAACAAAATGTCCAGGATTCCTTTGTTTGTCTTTGGTCACGGGTTGTATTATGACCCAGACCTCCCAGAAATGAGGCTGCAAGGCATGGGTGCAAATGTGGGGACAAACAAGAATGCTGAACAAGTACTATTCCTGGAAAAATAACTGAAACTACCTAAATTCAGTAAGCAGATTGGTAGTTATAGAAAACTGGCATACATCATGGGAGTGAGATTCAAACATTCTTTTAATGTCATCAAGGTCATCAATGACTTCCATGTTGCCAAGTCCAAGTAGGAGTCAGTTCTTTAGCATCAATTTTCTTGACCTCTCAGCAATACATGATACAGCTGACGACTCTCTCCTGCTTTACACACTTCCCTCAATGAGCTTCTTCATCACAACCTCTTACTTTCTCCCCATCTTTGACCCCTTTTGTTCAGTATCCTGTGATCAAACCTTTTAATGTGTTAAGCTCAGAACCCAGATCTTGGATCCTTCTCCTCTTTACCTACACCACGAGTCTTTCAGTGATCTCATCCAGTTAAATGCCTTTACAGATCACTCATGTGCTTATAAATCCTCCATTTGTAGACCAACCCAGGACATTGGTTGGCCATTCGGGTTGGCCAACCCGAATGGCATCTCAATCTGGGTGAATAATAAACAGCTCAACCTCCATGTCTACCGCTGTAGTCCTGGTCTCCCTGCTCCCCGCAGCCACTGCCTGTGCTATGTCAGTAATGGTAGTTCCCTCTTTCCAGCAGGTGCTTACACCAGAAACCCTTAGTCTTTTACTTGACTCCTTTATAAGAGACAGAAGGTCTAATTCCGGGGCCCAGGCTGAGGAATCATAACTCACTACAGCCTCAAAATTCTTGGGCTCAAGTCATCCTCCTGTCTCCCTCTTCTGAGTAGCTGTGACTGTAGGCAATCACCACTATGCCTGGCTACTTTTAACAAATTTTTTGTAGAGACGAGGTCTTGCTGTGTCATCCAGGCTGGTCTGGAACTCCTGGCCTCTGGGGATCTTCCCACTTTGGTCTCCTAAAGTGCAGGGATTTTAAGTGAAGCCACCAAACCCAGCCCTTGTTGCAACTCTTTCCCCATGTATTCCCTTAGGAAATTCTTTGGTTTCACCTTAAATAAACTCTAAATTCAACCATTTCTCACCCCTGCCCCAACATACTGATGTTGGTCATCATCATATTTCAGTGGGATTATTACAGTGGCCTCCTACCAGGGCTCCCTGCCTATGGCCTCGTCCACCCACAGACTATTTTCAGACAGTTTCCAGAGTGATCCATTTAAAAATAAAGCATGAGTCAGCTCTCACCGTACCTCAAAACCCTTCAATAGCTCCCTGTGTCGCTGAAAGTACAATGATGCCTTACTCAGCCTTGGCCACGTTATGTTTTGATCCTGCCTCCTACCATAGGTTGAGTATCTCCAGTCTAAAAATCCAAAATTCTAAATGCTCCAAAATCTGAAACTTTTGAGCATCTGCATGATGCTCAAAAGCAACACTCCCTGGAGCATTTCCAATTTTGGATGTTTGGATTAGGGATACTCAACTAGTAATGGGACTACTCCAAAATTTGAAAAATTCCCAAGTCCAAAACACTTCTGGCCCCAGCCGTTTTGGATCAGGGATGCCCAACCTCTACCCTCCCCATCAGGATGCGGCTTCAACTACACTGGCTTCAACTACACTGGCCCATCGGCTCTCTTTGGAACATTCCAAGTCTCTTCACAGTGGGACTTCCATTATCTCCCTATTCACAGTGGCAACCCCTTCCCTCTGACAATCTGACCTCCCTTGTTCTCCTATTATTTTCTCTCTAGCACCTATCACCATGTCTTTATTTACCATGCTTTCCTGCCTGTTGTCAACCCCAAAAGCAAAGAGCAGAGAGGGCTTAGAAGCTGTGAATAATTTATTTGATTTAAGTCAATGTATCCCCAATGACCATTTCAACATGTAATCAATAAAGAAAAATTATTCAAATATTTCACATTCTTTCATCCATACAAAGGCTTCAAAATACTTAGTGGATTTCACACATACAGCACATTTAATTTTAAAGTGTTCAATAGCCTCAGGAACCTGGTTGCTTCCACACTGGACAATATAAATACAGCACAAAGCCTGGACCACAGAACACAGTTAATAAAGATGTGGTGAATGAACAAACAAATGAATAAACTCAACCCACAGAAAGAGTTATTTTACATTGTAAAGATAGTACTCTTATGTTTAAAAAGTTCCATCATAAACCCAGGCACAGTGGCTCACATCTGTGACACTAGCTCTTTGGGAGGCTAAGGTAGTGGATTGCCTGAGCTCAGGAGTTCCAGACCAGCCTGAGCAAGAGCAAGACCCCATCTCTAAAAAAAAAATAGCCAGGCATTATGGTAGATGGTAGCTATATCAGCTTGGGAAGCTTGAGCCCAGTTTGAGGTTGCTATGAGCTATGATGCCAGGGCACTCTACTGAGGGCAACAAAGTGAGACTGTCTCAAAAAAAAAAAAGTTTCATTACATAACACATCGAATCCTTACTATGCATAGCATACTCTGATTTTCTTAAATTCTACTCTGTTGCATGCCTAGTCCATATTTATTTATTTAAGAGACTGTGTCTCCTTCTGTCTCCTAGGCTGGAATGCAATGCTATGATCACAGCTCACTGTGACCACCGACTCTTTGTCTTGAGCTTCCCTCCTGCCTCAGCCTCCCAAAGTGCTGAGATTACATAACAGAGAAGTAGAAAATACTGCCTCTGGAGTGAGCAGTTGCACCTGGCCTGCTTATTCCATTTTGAAAAGTCTTTCATATAACCTACTGAACTGAATCTCTATCAAACAAAATGGTCCCAATTCCCACTTAGAAAATCACTGGTCTAAATAAAACGTAATGCATGGACTCTGGAGTGAATATACTTTAGGATACTTCCTCTGGCCTCCAGATACTGCACAGGACCCTTTGAAAAAGAAAGAGACTGGGGCGGCACCTGTGGCCTGAAGGAATAAGGCGCCGGCCCCATATGCCTGAGGTAGTGGGTTCAAAGCCAGCCCTGGCCAAAATCAGCAAAAAAAAAAAAAAAAAAAAAAAAGAAAAAGAAAGAAAGAGTGAGAGAAGAAAAATAAATAAAAGAAAAAGAAAGACTGACCCTAGAAAGAGAGGCGACTGAAAGGAAGGCTGAGCATTTACAGCACCCTGCCAAGCCACAGGCTGCAATAATCACAGTCCATCTAATAATCAGTAATGGGAGTCTTTTTTTTTTTTTAAATTAAAGGTTAATTTTTAAAAACTTAGCACACTGTCAGATAATTAACAAAATATCTAATTACCTTTAATTATATATTACATACATGCTAATATACAAAATTCAAGGGAAAATCTGCATGGTTTTCACACTTCAAAAAGACTGAATTTGAATAGAAAGACTTAGTGTATGGTGCCCCATGATCACATTAATGTACACGGCTATGATTTAATAATAATAAAAAAAAATGAATAGAAAGCCTTCATGTATTTCATTTTTCTCCTCCAACCCACACAAAGTACATTCATTTTATGTTTACTAGTTCCTATTCACTGGCAGTCATCTAAAAGGGTACCACAAACTTCAAACCCAAACCCAGTTCTGGGCAAAAGTTACCACAGTAGCAACTTTTAAAATGGAACTCATAAAATAAGGATTCTATTGTCAATATGCTATTTGTCGCTTTGTGATCCTGGATGTGACAAGCTGCTGAGAAGGTACGCCTGCAGAGTTAACGCAGATGTGCTACCCTTCACAGGGTTTTCTTCTCTAGGTTAAGCTTCAAATTTCTTTCCAAGGCTCTGAATTGCCAAAGAGAGGCAGTATTTCCTACTTCTCTGTTTAGTTGCTACCTAGCGTGAGGACTTTCTTCCTAAGGTAAGTAGTAGGATACATGTGCCCTTGGCAAATGAATAGTAAAAAGATGGATATGTGGTGCATGCCTGAATTCCCAGCTACTCCAGACACTGAGGCGGGAGGAGTTCAAGGCTGCCTGGACAGCGCCTGGGAAAAGCCGCTGCACTCCAACCTGGGCAACACGGTGAGTGCCTGTCTCTCACAAAAAGAAAAGATCCATAAAATCACCTATTATTCAGTTTTGTATCTGATTGTTCACTGTGCAAAATGCGGCTACTAGATCATTGCTGCAAATATTTTCTTTACCACTAAATATGCCTTCATGTACATTTCACAAGTGACTTCTGCTTGAAAACTAACTCTATTGAGCATATTTCTCTAGAAATCAATATTTTAAAATTTTTTTTCCTTTAAAACTAACATTCAAAAAAGACAGCTCTTGTTTACAGAGTAACTTAGTTTAGCATTATGGCTAACAATGTTTAAAAACAGCTTACTTAAAATACAAACATTTAAATTCTGAAGTTTAACTGTTGAGAGCCCAGTTCCAACTGTGGAAATTGACAGGACATGAAAAAGTAAGTAATCTTTCACCCACTGCTATTCTTCATTAAGAACATTTCAGGCAACTATTCTGTGGGATCTAGGAGTAAGAACTCATGAGGTTTTAAGACAGTTTAAAATTTTAAAATGCCTTGGATGAACCTTGGAAACATTATGCTAATATATAAAATTCAAGGGAAAATCTGCATGAAAGAAGCCAGTCACCAAAGGCCACATATTGTACGATTCTATTTTTGTGTAATATCCAAAGTAGGTAAATCTATACAGACAGAAAGTAGATTAGTTGTTGCCAGGGGCTGGGTGGAGAGGGAATGCAATGACGGCTAATCGGTACTGGGTTTCTTTCTTGAGAGATGAAATATTCTGAGACTAGACTAGATGATTACAAACTCCATGAACATAAAGAAAAACACTGAAATTAAGTATACTTTAAATAGATGAATTGGGTTAACAACATTAACAAGCTATTAACCAAAGAATTAACATGCCTACCTGAGCACAGTGGCCCACACCTGTAATCCCAGCACTCTGGGAGGCCAAGGCAGGTAGATTGCTTGAGCTCAGGAGTTCAAGACTACCCTAAGCAAAAGTAAGACCTGTCTCTACTAAAAATAGGAAAAATTAGCTGGGAATGATGGCGGGAACCCACAGTCCCAGATACTTGGGAAGCTGAGACAAGAGGATGGCTTGAGCCCATTTGAGTTGAGGTTGCTGTGAGCTAGGACACCATGGCACTCTACCCAAGGTGACAGAGTGAGACTCTGTCTCAATAAAAAAGACCAGCCTCAGCAAAAGTGAGACCCCATCCCTACTAAAAATAGAAGGGGGAAAAAACCCCAAAAAACTAAAAACTAAAACTAAAACTAGCTGAGTGGTGGGTGCCTGTAGTCCCAGCCACTCAGGAGGCTGAGGCAAGGGGATCGCTTGAGCCCAGTAGTTTGACGTTGCTATGAGCTATGATGCCACCGCACTCAATTAGAGAGTGACTGAGACTGTCTCCAAAAAAAAAAAAAAAAAAAAAAAATTTAACATAACTGATAACATTGACAGCAGCATACAAGGAAATCAAGTTAATCTCAGCTTTCTTCCATAATGCTAAAATATATAATTCCTGGCACCCATGGAATTAAACACTTTTTCTTAGCAACATGTATTTGCCCTTCCTAACACTTAATCATCTTCACTATTTGTCTGCGTCTCCCCCTCTGGAATATAAACTCTTGTGAGGACAGAAATCATGTTTGTCTTACGTGGTACTATGATTTTAGCACCTAGTCCAGGACCATCAATAAATATGTGCAGTAAGAATTAACGTAGGGGTGTGTGTGTGTATACTTTTGCATTTATGAATCAATAAATGAATAAAATTATTTATTCCCAATGAATGAAATTATTAGACTGGAACAATTCAACCAATCAAGTACTTGGGTTCTACTTGTCCCTTAAATCTGTTTTCTAATTCTTCCCATGCTCTTGACCACCCAGGTAGAGACATTTCCCAGCAGCTCTTGAAGCTTGTTTGGGCCATATTGGCATTAATCTTACCAATTATTGTCAGTTGGTAGGAGGTATGGAATACTTAACTCGTCTGCTTAAAAAGAAAACCACTTGCCTTGCACTTCTCCACTTCGACCATACAGATACCACAAAGCCCCAAGAGAGGATAGCACAGAACTTGTCCAACTAAGGAAGATTGGCCAGATTATTTTATGAGAGAGGAGTAGACTTCTATTTTCAGTTACGCCATTGTATGTCGGGTTACCCCAGACTAGTCTTTACCCAGACCGTTCCAACCCAAGCATGGGCATCTTGTTTGGTGAGAGTGGAGAGGGAGCATTTTAATACGTAACTGAACTGATTGCTTATATTTCAGCCAATGTGGTTGATCTGGTAACTCAGTGAAAAACCTGTTACAGTGTCTTCACAACAGCTTCTTTCATTAACAATCACCTTATTCAAATGCTGAATACTATACAAGGGTCATTTCGAATGGGTTTAGTTAGGAAACTATTGCTGTCACTAAATAAATATTTAAATCTTCTAAACATATATTTTCAAAAGAACCAGTGAATCTATGTCAAAGAGTGGAACAGCATTTTAGCTTTATTTTTAACCAAGAAATAATTTATAATATGTAAGACACAATGAACATAATAATAATTTATAACATAGTAATTTATAATATGTAAGAGACAATGAACATAATATGTAAGAATGTATCATGGTTTCTGCACCTAAAAAAACAGTCCAGGCTCAGCACCCATAGCACAGTGGTTATGGCACCGGCCACATACATCAAGGCAGGTTCGAACCCAGCACGGGCCAGCTAAACAACAATGACAACTGCAACAAAATATACCTGGCATTGTGGCGGGCACCTGTAGTCCCAGCTATGTGGGAGGCTGAGGCCAGAGAATCGCTTAAGCCCAAGAGTTTGAGGTTGCTGTGAGCTGTGATACCACCGCACTCTACCCAGGGCGACACAATAAGACTCTGTCTCAAAAAAAAAAAACCCCAACCAGCTCAAATTGGGGATGAGGCTGGGGGGTAGGGGGTGCGGGGGATGGGGAGCCTGTAGCGATTACACATTCTTTTAGATCATTTTTAAATTTTCTTTCAAGTAAGTTAGCTACAAACAAATGAACTAACATATAAAATGCGAAGCTTGAAGATACCTAATGTTTAAAAGTTACCATTTACTTGTAATTCACACACCGTATATACTCGAGTATAAGCCGAGTTTTTTCCGGCACAAAATTTGTGCCGAAAAACCCGAACTCGGCACAAATTTTGTGCCGGGAAAAAAAACTCGGCTTATACTCGAGTATATACGGTAAGCTTAGTAATTATCTTTAACTCTCAATGCCATTCGGAACTAAATACAAATGATGAATTTTATAAATTAGATTTTAATTCTAAGCAAAATGCATGTAGGTGAACTGCCAATGATGAGGGGAAGCAGAGAAAAATGCCTCATAAACCTTCATTACATCACCAAACCAAGACAGCGATGATAGAATGGCATTGCTAAAATTGTGACCAGGGCAAATTCTCTTCTTAATTTCGGTTTTGGTATTCTAGATGACCTTGGGTAAGCTACTTATCATCTACAGGACCACTTTCACACTGTGCAAAGTGGGGATTATAATAATTGCCAGCTACCTCTCAGGAATGCCAGCAACCAGACCCATTTTGTAAAGCATTCAGATATACTTGGAAGAAAAGTGTTATATCACTACCAAGTATGATGGCTGTTATTTATGATTCCTCAGATGTTTTAATCTAAGTTTTAAAAATGGCTTCATCTGGTTTTCTGAATGCCTGGCCACTTTTATATATACAACCCATTGTTGCCACAGAACCCACAGAGGCATATTTATGTGTATCTATTCTGACTGTTAATGACTCCTAGATTTTAAATTTGGTGCACAGGATTCACTGAGAAGCTCCTGGTATGTGAAATCTACAACATTCTTGTAGGGTGAAAGATGGGGCTAGTTTTTTGTTCTTTGCTGGAAAACAAGATCTTTTCTTAGGGGCCGGGTGTGGTGGTTCACGCTGTAATCCTAGCACTCTGGGAGGCAGAGGCAGGTGGATTGCTTGAGCTTAGGAATTCGAGACCAGTGTCTCTAAAACCAGCCGGGTGTTGTGGTGGACACCTGTAGTTTCAGCTATTCAGAAGGCTGAGACAAGAGGATCACTTGAGCCCAAGAGTTTGAAGTTGCTGTGAGCTATGACACCAAAGCACTCTACCAAGGATGACAAAGTGAGACTCTATCTCATATTAAAAAAAAAAAGAAAAAGAAAAGAAAAGAAATCTCGTTGTTTAAGGCTTATGTATCAGCAAGGAACACTGACCACTAGACTCCTTTGAACATATTTTGTATTTCCAGCAAATTTTTTATTCCTATCTAGATAAGAAATTAAGATGTATATCCAAATTAGTTTTTCAAAGATTTTTGAGTTTGTTCAAAGGAAAAAGCTGCATGTAACTCATTACTTATTTGAGTCTACATATTCTAATTTATTCCCCCCGCAAATTGGAGAGTCCAAACATAGATGAAATGAATAATACTGTAAAAGAAAAAAAAAAAAAAAAGAGCTAAGTAATCCAATGTACATCGGGGATAGGAAAACTGATGAGTACATAGAAAGGATAAAAATAAAGACAAGAAGAGCTGAAATTGGGAAAATCAACAGAGACTGAGTAAAAACTCTCACTCTGAGCTTCCTACCAGTCAAGTCGAAGAGAAAAACTGCTTGGATGTGTTACTCAGCTTTCCTCATGTCATGAAAGGGGTTTATTAGGAAGACAAATGTTTTTATGGCGCAGAAATTTTACATGGCAGGGGGGATGGCCTTATTTGCAGGATACTGAGAAACAGAATAGGTCACGCACTTGATAGTGATCATAAAGAGAGGTGGTTGTTTTGTTTCTTTTTTTTTTTTTTTATGCGGACTATCTCAACAAACGCTAATGACAAATTTCTGGAAACTTTCTTCCCTACATTTTCCCTTAACCTATGATATTTTTAACTTTGTACAAAATCACGAAACTGGGGGGAGTAGTTCTATTTTGGGGTAACAGGTGTTAAACATGGACATTTTAAAGATATAAAGATATCCAATTGGAAGGAAAATAATCCACGCTTCCAGGAGATCACAATGAAAACTGTCAATAAAGCTCTTACCTGAAGCTCTATGGTTAAGGCAACACTGAAGCTGAATTTTCTTATCTTTCACACTCTTTTAGCTTTGTTTAATCACAATTTTTAGCTTCACCAAAAAGCTCTGTTAACAGCACAAGATGAGTTAAACACTTGGCATGACTGTGCGTGAGTGACTTGGATTGAGATTCCCTCAGAGAGACCAGAGACCAGGAGACAGCAAGTTCTAGTTAACTAAATGGCTGCAGCATAGACTAAATTTCCCCCCAAAGTGGGGAATATTTACTATATGACCCTCCACAGAAAAAGTTTACAGATCCCTCCCTGATATAGACTAACCCTTTACTTTTTAGATTTGGAAAACTGAGCCTCTGCAAAGGAAAGTTCTTTGCTAAA
Organism: Loris lydekkerianus; assembly: GCA_963574355.1. Classification (NCBI taxonomy): domain Eukaryota; kingdom Metazoa; phylum Chordata; class Mammalia; order Primates; family Lorisidae; genus Loris; species Loris lydekkerianus. Next base: position 12,600 of record CAUYPK010156463.1, read on the forward strand.
AGTCTTGCTGTGACTTAAATGATCCCAATTACTGGTTGGGATCGATCCCTTCCATTATAAAACAACTGAAAGGTACATCTGTCCTCTTCGGAGGACAGTGAGGTGCATTCTGCAAAGGTTTAACTTAAACAATATAAATGGCAAAATGAGGAAAGTCTGATTTTTCTGGCCCAAATTAAACAGGCCAGCGTGCAACTATAAAAACAGATCCATACCCTTTTGAAGGCATTCTAGAACTCCAAAACCCTAGGTGAGATTAGAAACAAAATTGATCAAAAAAATCTTCAGATTATCAAAGTTCCACACAAAAATCTTGTTCAACTAAAGAGTAAGAAACCTGTAATCTTACAAATATATACACTTGAATTTAATAAAATCTGAGCAAAGGCTTTGCTCTATCATGCTGGCCAAGTGCCTGTTTTTAAAATAGACACAAACCACACAAACCTACTAACTCAAATGGACACACACACACAGAAAAATAAAAGAAAAGCTGAAATGAAGACTTGAGAAATATCAAACATCAAAATGACCTGCAAGACTATCTTGCATGAGATGGTCACTGCCCTTATCAGAAAGGTGCTTTTGCAATCGAGTAACTATGCAGCATCTCTAACCATTTTACCCAGAGTGCTTTTTTATCCACCCTCCCAAAAGCGAATTTGAGAAAATTAAATTTGGCTCTAATTCATTAAGCTACATTAGTCTCTCTGAAAACTTCTAATTTTAAAATTACGTACTCATTTGATTTTCAAGCAAGGTCAAGAGAACAAGGCAGCCTAGTGCTGACATTACAGGGATATGCCCCACGCTGCTCGGCAGTTACATCAATGTGGCGTGTTGCTATGGTGCCTGACTGTTAATTTCTGAAAGAAGGTGTTTATAAAGCCGCCAGATGAACATCAATTGGATGACACCATTTCAGCACACAACACTGACATGCGTTACTCTTCTCTGGAACAAGTTGATTTTATGAATCACTATTTTTGTGATGTGAATATTCCTTTCTAACTTTAAACCTACCAAGTCAACAGGCCACAAAAAAATAAATAAATAAATAAAAAGTTTAGATTCAACAAACAGAGGAAAGTTTGATAATACAGTATTTGGCAGGGCGGGGAAGGAAATCTGTGAATCATTTAAGAGCAATCAATTCCTTTAGGACCTCCAAAAATATACTACATACACTGACTCACAAATAGATACATGTATATTTGACAAGTACATATCAAAATTAGCAGAATTAAAATGCCTAGAAGGCAACAGATACAGCCCTAGATATAATTCTACTAATCAGATTTGCATTTACCTTTTTTAGCTTCTGTAAAGCAATCTTCAGTTATAGTCACCTCAAAAGGTCACGTCTTACCCTGAAAACAAAAGAGAACATCAAAATGTGAATGTCAAGGAGAAGTTGCCACCACCTCTGCCTGGGATAAGACACAAACAAAACAACAAAGGAACTCAGTTATATTTAATGGCAAATATTTATTTCAGAGTTAATAAAAACAAGTCCTAACATCTCCACTTACCTGGACCACATGCCTCTAAGCTCCTCAAGACAACAAAATCAACTTGGATGGAAAAAGTCAAGGTGAAACATTTCGAATTATGTGTCTGAACTTTTTCTCCTCTTGTTGTCTATCAATTTATTTTTATGTGGAATAATACGTGACTCACAGGCCTTTGTTTTTTGGAAACCAGACTGTTAACTTGAACATGTCTCTGTTTGGTTAATACCCACAACATCTCTTATTTCATTAAAGCAGAGGCTTATTTCCCCCACTTCGGAAGAGAGTTGGGTTCTTGTAGACAAGATGCTTTCTGCTACTTTAGACCTTTCAAAATGAATAAAAGCACCACAATTTTCAGTTTGGGGAGGCGTGGGGGGCTAATTGCTGGTGAAAGCTGTTCACAGAATGTTTTTCACTTAGCATATATCTACCAGATCTAATAAGTTAAATAAAAATGGTTCATGTCAGATGAAATAAACAATTGAAATCAAGCTTCCTAAAACACAAAGAAGCCCTCGAACACATTTTACCCCACATCTACTCCAGCATCTGCACATTCCCTTATGCAAAACACTGTATAATCCTTTAAGAAACATTACAAGCTGCCTCTTTCTGCCCATGTAACTAGGATCAACATATGGTGCAAGTGAAAAGAAAAACATTTGTTTATTAATTTAGATCAAATTACCAAGAGGCTACAGGATTCATTCCACATCCATTGACCAAATGCTCAGATAATTTTTTTAAGATGATGAAAGCATATCAACATTTTATTAAAATGTTAATATCCTTTTGCTCACCATTCAGAACAACATGTAATGAAGTGGTTTTGATTTTGTGACTATATCCCTGCTTACTCCCCTGTTGTCGGCCCCTTAGGTAGAAAGGCAAACATCACTGAGTAAAAACCTTCTTTCACTAGGGCTAAAATTTTGGAAGTGGCACTTTGGTGTATACTGTCTTTGAAGAATTGATCCGAGGCCAATTTATGACATTTCCACAAGCAAGTGTATGCAGATTCTTGCCATTAAGATTGGAAAAAAGATGCAGGCTCTGAGTGAAATCGTAATTTTCATGTTTACTGTAAGAGGAAATTGGAGGTTTTCACCATAAATGTTCACCATTTGGGTGGGGGAAAACCCTAACTCTGGGACTTAAAATTACTATTTTGCAGCCTACCCAAAACCTTTTTGTTTTTACACAAAACAATTCAAATTGAAAATGAAAATCGTGTGCTTTACTGCTGATGTATGTCCCCAGGATTGGTTTCTCTGGTGGTGAGAACTCTGTTTCAGGGCAAGCAGTGATAAGAAAAAGGAAAATAGCGTAATGATGGTCCAGTCCTCACGGTACAGCAGAGATGAGCAAAGCAGCACTCCACTCAAATACGAGCTCAGCACATACAAAGCACAGCAACATCTCAAGCACTAGAAATTTCTACCTCCACCACTCATCAAATCTCACATGTAAGGCGAATGAACTTTGGCAGACCCTACTCAATTCAAAGCATAGAATGCTCTTTTCTCCCTCTTTTTTACTTGAGATCTTCTCCAATACATACATTCTAAACTAATTTATATGTTTATCTATTGAGCAGTGGTCTATTTTTGCATGTTTGGCAGTCAGATCTATAGTATTAGACTTTGCAATGCAGATGAGATTTGCTATCGTATAGACCTGGCAAACAACTGGACCTCATTAAAATTTAATTTTTTTAAACTGCTGAAAATGCCTACTTTGAATAAGTTATCTCTAGTGCTGTATTCAAACCTGCAGAACGTATTTCAGGTAAGCACTGGGCCTGTTTCTCCATTCACCGATTTGTACAGTACATAAATGAGCACAGAGCAAAGGGAGAAGCTGCTTCACCCTCAGATTTTACACATGTGATTTTGCCGCTATGGGTGCAGGAGAAGTATTAATAACAAAATTACACCATCGACCCTTAATTTACAAATAGTAAAGCAATACAAAATTGGCTACATTTAATTTTCACTTACACACAAAAAGTCGGTAGTGGGATCCAATCTATATTTTCTTCCATTTTAAAGTTGTATACATTTTAATACGCTTGCACTTTGACCAATCATTAATTTACTTCTGTTGATTTTAGTTTTTAAGAAAAAGTATACGCTAGCAAAGGAATCTAAAAGATATTTTTCTAATTTTGCTGAGAAGAGATTAATAGTTCAACAGCTGTTTGCCATCATGCTGAATTAAATGAAATGTGCCAATATAAAAAGACAAGAAAATGAGGGGCTAGTGTCAGGGCCCAAGCCTGCACCATTATGAGCTTAGAAGAATCAGAAATCAACTAGAAGAAAAATCGGCATTTCATTCTTCCCCAAAGCAGAAAACTTCCATTTCTAGAGCTACATTGGCTGTTTTTTAAATAATCACGTTTACTTATCAAATATACCTGTGTGTTTACTGGCAGTGTGAGTTCCAAACTAAAAGTAAATGATTATATAAAGCTTTCAAGTCTTAAAAAAAAAAGGATAAAAGGAATAATTTCCCCTCCAGCCCATACTTGGTCTTATTTTAAAAATGCTATCTCCATACAAATTGCATTTTTTTCATTTTCTCTCTTTCCTATTGGCTGTAGGTTTTAAAAGTGAGCCAAGGGTGTGGTAAATAAATTATTTTCCTTTTCTTCAGTCACAGTTAGGACCTTGTGAACACTAGAATTGCAACAATGTCATTTACCTGAAGAGATGTGGTGAGCACAAAAACCACGACCAGGACACCAAATTCCAGCTTCCCCCTCTCAGGTCAGAACCCTAATGTGCCCTCGAAGCTCCTCCTCGACCTCTCTAACCGCTGTCCCCCCAGTCAGGAATTTTACTCCATAGAACCGTCATGCTATTAGTAATGTTTTGATGTCACACTTTCTGTGGGTGTACTCTGCCCTTAATTTAATTTATGTGACATACAAGATCTGGTGCCAACTGGGATGTCCTATTTGGAACTGAGGTAAGTGTGGCAGTGTGATCTCGTTTTATGAGACAGAAAATGAACAATATAGGTTCTATTTTTCCCATTTAAATCACTTCCTCCTTTTCTTTCTTGGCAGGTACAATTTATATATATTTATATATACAATTTATGCAATTTATGCAAAAGAGGCTCTGAAGGATGGCCAACAGCTTTCACTTCAACCCTCAGGCTGACCAATGCTGGCTGAGAACCTACTGTGTGCCAATCGTATTACAGTTGCAAACGGGAGAAAAGTGAGCCCCCCGGCTCATGATGAAGGGGGGCCGTTTATCAGGTCTCTGACCGCAAGGACCCCTCCAACCCTTGCTGTGCAGGAAGGAACACAGTTTAAAGTTTCCACGCCTCCAACTTCTCCAATCAAATGGCCTTCACTTCATCTCCAAAAACAAGTCCAAATGGGCTCATGTCCAAGAGATGGCTGCCTCTGTAAGCAGGGAGCCTTATCCTGTGAGGGCTTTCATGTCTTGTTTTTCAGTGATTTCTTAGAAAACACAAGGACATCAACACACATGGGACCAGTTTACAGAGTAGTGACACAGGGGTCACTTTACTTTCTGTACTTAAGACAATTCACACAGAAATCAACCCCAAAGTTTTCTCTCTCCCTTTATAACTTCATGCTTACAGAAAGCAAAAGAGGGGAGAGAAGGAAAGAAAGAAAAAAAGAAAAGAAAAAGGGGAAGAGGGAAGGAAAAGAGAGCAAAATGGGAGAAAAGAAGGAGAGAAAAGGAAGGAAGACAACAGTAAAGCAAAGAAAGAAGAAACTGTTGTGTAGTCCAGGTCTCTGAGAGCACAGGCAACCCTGGGCTCTACCCAAACTTACTGCTTCTCAAATACTCTCTGCTTTTCACTAGTCCCACCACAGAAATGTGCTACTTTGGATCCATCATTTCCCCAATCCTCCTATCCCTGCAAGTAACATTTTACTTCTTTTCGCCTCATCCTTGGGGACTCTCCTCAAATCACAGAACCTTACTCTGGGGATGAACTCTAGAAGGCAAAAATCTAAAAGACTATAAATAAAATGAGCTCCCTGTTCTAAGCAACCCCGGCTGATGTTTGCTCCTGTTAGTAGGCTGGCAGTCCCCTACTAACTCCACCTCGACCCATCGCCTTTTTGGGGGGTGGGAAGTACTTTTCTGTACTTACCTTACAGAAAAGTTAAAACCCTGGTCATGTGAAAATATTTTATCAGTATCCTTTAACAGCCTTTAAATGTTGAAACCTAAAAACAATATTTGCTGTTTTCCCTTTGAAGCTCTAACAAAGCCTTTGTTTTACATTCACCATTAGTGTGCAATAAGAGTTAATAATCAAATCCATCCCAACCCCCACAAATGTTAAACAAAAAGATAAAAGAAATGCAAATAGCTATTGTCATGGAAAGTTAAAGTACCTGTCTGTATTTTTAAGTGAAAACTATTATCTCTATCAATCAAAATTTAAGAATACAATAGCGCTAATCACAGAAGGTGCTCTGACGGAGTTACTTTGCCTCATAAAAAAAAGTATTTTTCCCCTTAAAAACCAAGTATGAAAGTCATATACTTACAATTAGATAGACTATTTGTAATTTTATTATTAAAAACCTTCAGCAGCCTCACTGTTAATAAATGCTTCTAAGTCTCTAGACTGATCTGTACCCAAGAAGACCCAAGTCCCTACATATTTTAACAAGGTTGATGAATTTTTATTTAAAAGTCTCACAATTTCCAACCTGCGGGGGAACAGCACACTCTTCTGTTGAAAAGAGTTACTCAAACAGAGGCAACAGTTAACTGGTAATGCAAACTCCTTCTTTTAGATCGTGGACACAATTCCTACACCCTGCAGTTTCTTTACATAGTTCACATCCTCCCTGTATGCTTCACTCTTTTAATTGCGGCAACTCATTTTTGAAATAACATTCCACCCTCAAAAAGAAGTAGAATACCCTGATCATACCCCAGAATGATCTACGTGTATAGTACACAAATTTCTGAGTCTTTTTTTACAATTCCCTTTAAAAAAAAGACTGGATTAGCCCCTGAATATGGTGCTTTCTAAAGACAGTGCAGGAACAAAAAATAGCAAGACCCCAGATAGTAAAACAAACAGCTCAAGATTAAAATTCCTAGAGCAAACAGTTAAGCCAGGATGCCATTATGCACACTGAGCCTGGATGATGTCTCTCCTCCACCGTGGGGCCAAGAGGCTGTCCTGCCGGGGGGGGGGGGGGGGGCGGGCGGGCGGGGGTCGGGGGGGGGGGGGGGGGGGGGGGGGGTGGGGGGGGGTGGGGGGGGGTGGCTGGGAGGGGGGTGGGTGGGGGGGGGTGGGGTGGTGGGGGGGGTGTGGGGGGGGGTGTGCTTGCGGTGTGTGGGGGGGTGGGAGTGATGGAGGTGAGTGGG
>CAUYPK010156468.1:0-21826 GCA_963574355.1 Loris lydekkerianus
ACAAGACTATGAGGAAAGGACCAAGGAAGGGGAAGGGAGGGGGGAGGTTTGGGTGGAGGGAGGGTGATGGGTTGGGCCACATCTATGGTGCATATTTTTATCTATAATAATAATAAAATAATAATAATAAAAAAAAAAAAATAAAAAAAAAAAAATAAATCAGTTGGGTGACTTTCCAATCCAACTATACACCATCTTTTCAAGGCTACCTTTCTCTCATCATGTCCTAAATACCCAAATATTCTAGAAATAAAATGGGATAAGCCAGGTGTCTCTAATATTATATTGCTTATGAAAGAAAGAAAAAAAATCTATATTCTTACAAATTTAATCTAAAAAATTAAAGTGAAAACATAGAATGGATTTCATCAAACATAATAATCTTAGTTTTTTTACCATAAAAATTAATTATATTTCAAATAAATATATATACATTAGCTTTCAATGGGATCCACTATCATTAAAACATTGACATATGTAACTTATAAAGTGATCTTAGTTTTAAAATTGATGGATCAATTAGTCTGCAGCAACTATTTAACCTTAGGAAACCTTCCAAAAAGTCTTGAATATGAAAAAATCCAATCAGAATGCCCAAAATGATCCAGGGGCACAGATTTATATAAATGATATTTTTAATTTTATAAATCCTGTTATCATTCCTTTTTATTACAGAAGTCAATGACTAAAAAACCAAACAAATTAAACCATCCCCAAACCTCAGAGCTTTCATCTGCTGCCTCTAATTTTTCTACATACATTTTTTTCTGGGGGTGCTATCACAGCATTCATTATTCTAAGGATACTCTTAAAAAATTAGAAAACTCATGTGGTAAAAGTGTTTAGTGAGTTATATGGTGAAATCCTCCAGAGGAGATTGTAAATACTGTAGGAATCCTTGGCAAAAGAAATGAATGTTTTTGGGAAAAGCAAAGGGACTTCCCTACTGTTTAAGGGGGAATCACTGTTTAAGAGGTGGTGAATTTAAAACAAATGTACCTCGCTTCAGAAAATTTTGTAAAATGTCCATTACTCCAATATGAGAAATACTGTACACACAAGCTAGATGAAAATGGTCATAGTTTTCAAAAAGCTTTAAACCCCAAATGTCATGCTTCTAGCCATGATGGAATAGGCACAGAATCAAAAAAACAAGGCTGTTTATGAACATACTCACTGTAGGGTTGATTGTGTTTGTATGGCCAGGGCTGTCTCTTTGGGGTTGCCATAGGACTTTTGTCCTTGAGTGTTCTGCTTATATTTTTTAATTAAATCCATCAGAATAGCCTGGTGCCCAATTTTCTTGACCAGTTGCTGAACCATCCGATCATTAAGTGCTAGAAGAGCAGCCCCATTTACTTCTTCCTCTGGGAAAAAGAAAGAAAAAATTAGTTTTCTATATGGCCCTGTAAAGTACTGTAAAACACAGTCACTCCTGAGCAAGGCAAAATTGTCTGTGGAGTTAAAATTATCTTCTAAACTTGTCCTCTGCAGTTATAAAATTCCCCATGTTTTTTACAAGGACAGAACTCTGATATTGCCTAATTCCAAATTGACGTCTGCTCCTAAGTATCACAACACAGAGACACAATAAAAATTTATTTCCACATGAACATCATCCCCATTCTGATTCCTGCTGACAGGCATCCTTTTTATATGGACAAAGAGTCTTCTTAGAAATTATTCCTAGTATTGTCTTCCAGCTAATATTCAATGTGTGTAAGCCCAACACTGTCCAACACATAGGCTGCATTATTTAAGAGCAATAGCAATATAGAATGTATATATCCAACATGTAGTTTAAGTAACTCTAAAGTCTTTGTTTTATTTGAGTTCTTCTTGAAACATTATATTCTTCTGTGGATGTTAGGTTCAAGTGGGAACTCTGCTACAGTCAATTAAAAAATGAAAAGTTCCCCACTGCACAACTCCATAACTACATTGACATGCACACAGACATTGGGCAACAAAAGTAATTTTCAATACCAGAAGACATCTGAATATCTAGGCTGCTCAGTTACAATTTTTTGAAAGTGTAAACAACTCACCTTGAAACCTATGAACTAGCTCTCCTAAGTTTTTCTCCATCAACCAAGTGCAGACCTGATCAACTGACCAAGTTTCCATTGCTGTATCCTGTAAATATACCTGTAGAGTGAAAGATCAGAGGATGCTCCAGCTTCTCTTTCTGATTGTTGTTGTTAACAACCAGCTCCTTCTTGGCTAGACTCCTTTAGACTCTCAATTTTAAGGTTTTTGAAAATTACTATTTTCTAGTACACATTTAAAAGTAGCTAATAAAACAGATACTCACTTAAAAAACAAGACTGATTTAAATCTATTTCCTAGTCTCATTTCTCAAATTTCTTCACCTTCTCCTACTTTTTTCCCCACAGGCATCCCTAGGCTTTGCTAACAACCAGAGATGGTACCCAATCCTGTGCCATTAACACCCACAAAGAAAGGAGAGGTGTGAAATTCACCACTACTAGGCTCTTCAGGAAGTGGTTGACATTTACAAAAGGGGTGGGCCAAGGAGGAAGAGAGGAAGGATCAGATAAAAGCCTGACAGATACTTAGCAAACCAAGACTGGTTAACCCCTTGCTGCTCCTGGCTGGGAGAAGGAGATTGCAAGTGACTGTCATTCCTTTGGGTTATCAAGAAGACGAATTTCTCAGAAGAGTCTGACTGTTTCTGCCCTTCCTTTCAATAATACACTGACTAATATTCCATTCAGTTCTACAACTCTATTGATTGGTAAAATAACTAGGATAAACTAGCACGTTGACTGAAAACTGTTCTTTTTACTTAGGCAGATTCAGAAAAGAAAAATAATATATTAATAGTTGTCTAAGTGAAAGAAGCATATACAGAGTTTGCAAGATACTTTAACTATTTAGCTATTTTTGCAGGCCACTATTCTCTAACCACTTAGTAAACTTAATACCAATTTTAATAATTTTTTTCTATGTTCTCTTAGGTAGCTCATTCCTTGTTTTGGCAATTCATCTCAAAGAGCTTCTAATAGGCTGGTAGGAAAATAAAAAACAAACAAACAAACAAAAAACCCCTTAAAACATTTTTACCTGTTAATATTACTTGCAATTTCCAAACTAAATGATACTGTTTATTTGTACAATAAGATATTGGCTATTCTATACAAAAGGAATAAAAGCGACTTTTAGTGAAATAGAATTATGAGGAAAGATAAAAATATTTCTGAGCTGATGTATTTGCATTTTATTACTAAAAGTTCTAAAAACAAATGTTATTGCAGTTTTCATTTTTTGTATCTTTAAATACCTAACAATTACCAGCATCACAGTTGGAATACTGAACAGGAGAAAGATATTTACCTTTTATACATGATAATCTGAAAAGATAGCTTTCAAAACTCATTTCCTAGAAAAGAAGTACACTTCAAAGTAATAACCCGCACACTCGTAAGCATTCACAAACACCACCTTGAAAAATTGAAAACAAGGGTTAAATATAGAAGAGCATCTTTCTGAATTACAGCAGTGGATTTAATTTGCTACGACAAACAGTAGCCGGAGAACTCCTCCCCCAGGCCAAGTAGCAATAGCAGGGTGTGAAAAGTCATTATTTGTGAGATTCTGGTGTAAATTAAAAATCACACCTTTCTGTCACACTTCTAGCTTCCTTGCTAGGAGTAGGACTTAGAAAAAATAGAAAGGAAATAAAAAAAGAAAACAATTCTCTAAACTCTAAGATTAAAAGGTATGCACAGTAGAAGATACTGCCTTGCAGCCAAGGATGGATAAAAGGGAATTTAAAAATAAAGTGAGTACTTGGAAATGCTCACCTATTTTAAAATGTGAAGATTTGTACCCCCATTCTACTTCCAGGAAAGACAAAACAACTATTGAACTATAATGTCATAATGCCATACATAGATACAAACGTAGTCAAATAAAAAAATAGCATAGTTTTCTGCCCATTAGTTTTTCTGAATATTTAAGACAATAAAACAGTATCAGTATCTAGATAATACAACATCTTTAAGTAGTAACCTTACAACTTCTCCTCACACAAATAATGGATGTGTTATTCATGATCTTCTACACCAGGAAGGAATAAACAATACATCAGATGAGAAAAGATAGATCTGATAGCTTCATCCTGAGTTTCAGAAACTTCTGAAAAGATTTCAAAATGTGAGGGAAACATCTGAAAAGATCTCAAAATATGAGGGGAATATTCTCCCTAAATATTTTACGATACAATATAAAAAAAAGAATAAAAAGAATGATAACAACATGATGTGGATACTCCAGCCAAATCATTCTCATTATTTGATTACATTATACTACAATGAAATAAATATATGTTAAATATTAAATGATCTCATCTAACTAGAGCCAGGAAGAGGGAAGACTTTAGCTAAAATACCCTAAATACAAGTATGCACAAGTTTTATTTAATGATTTGTTATAACTCCAAAGGAAGATAATAGGGCAAATTGCTGTGAACGTGATTTATGACCTTTGAGGGACAATGTACCATATAAAAACATCAGCCACGAAGAGCGCTTCTTAAGAAAATATGAAAACCTTTTGTTTCTGTTTGCATTTTTAAAAATTTTCAGGAAGTCCCAAAGCTGAGACAACAAAAAGATTTCTAAAAGCTTTGCTGGTGGCATATGCTCTCTCCGGGGTCAATAGCTTATCCTGCCCTGGGAAAGAGTATCTTCTATGAAGGCTATACTTGAAGAGACAAACCATTTAGCCAAAATCAGGTCCTGTTGGTTTAAAAGAAGAAAAATTCAGGTATAAAATTAGGAACGTGATTGTTGCATAGAACAATGCCCAGGCTATTCTCTTGGGTAGAAGCCTGGCTGCAACCCAGGCTGAAGGTGATGGCCTCATGGTACTCCACTGGAGCATAACTTCTCATCCACTTTGGATATCCAATATTCATCCAATATTCATTCCAACCATCACCAGACCAGTTGGAAAGCAAACTGAGATAGTCAACTGAAGTATTTTGCATACTGCAGTGAACTCGATGTTTCTTACCTAGATAGCTCAAAGCTAAGTGAAGTATGATATACTAAAGAATCCTTGCACAGAGATGAGACAGATAGGCGGAACGTGATCCAAAGCCCACTGTGATGAGTGCTCTAGAAAGGCTGGGCTTCTTGGAAGTAAGCGAATTATGAACTAAAATAAAATCTTGAGCCCCTCAGCTGACTGGACAACCTCTTGGCCAAGGGGATCCCGGAAATACCCTATAGCTGAGTTGCTGGCCCTGCGGAGGGGGGTCAGGCATGCCTCATCCTGCCCCCTCCTCCCTTCCTGGAGATACCTTCTGTAACTCATTAACAGGCCTCAGGTTATTCAAGAAAATGCTTAAACCATACCTGTAAATCACCCATTTACTGAACAGATAATCTGAGTGGGGATATAAATCCAGGAGGGGTGTGGGTCCTGTGGCTTGTCTCTGATTAACAAACTTCCTTATCTTAACTTAAAACATTCCAAGCCTTTAGACAAAGCTTCATTTCCTTAACCAATTACACATCAAAGAATATTTAAGCCCATCTTTAACCTGTAATGCCCCACTTCACAATGTTCTGTCTTTTGGGGCCAAACCAATGTATGCCTACCATGTATTGATTTATGATTTTATGTGTAATTCCTGCTTCCCTGAAATGAAAAAAAAAAAACAAAACCTGTAACCTAATCATGGTGAGACCAGTTGCTCGAAGCTTCTCATGCATGGATCTCCAGACCGTGGTCACACATATTCAGCTCAGAATAACCCTCTTTAAATTAGTAGTTTACAGAGTTTGGGTTCTTGTCCATTGATAGAATTTTGACTTAAAATCTGAGAATGATAGATGTGTTGTATAAGATAGTGAAGGAGTCAGAGGAAGCTGGATCAACACAATGAACTGAAAATAAAAAGCCACAAATGAACAAGTCATGTCTTGGGACCTTAGCGCGCACCTTGCCGTCTAGAATGGTGACCACATTCCAGAGAGTGACGGGGGTGAAAGGTCATTGAAAAGACCAGACCATGAGCTAAGAGTCTATATATATATATATATATATAAATATATATATATATATATATAAATATATATATATATAAATATATATATATATACTTAAACTTGAGAAGGTCAGTAAAGAGGTAGTATATTCCATGGTTTAGAAAAATTATTTAGGCAGCTGAGTCAAATAAAACAGGAAACAGTTCTTTCATGAATTAAATTGTGTATGAGATGAGAAAGGGTTTAGTCTTTACTAAACATTCATATATGCACCAATTTTCCTTTATTCTAGAAAACATACGTGTTTGTGTTACTTTTCTAAATACTTTAAGAAACAAAACTTAAGTTTTTCCATACATTATGGCCAAAGAGGGATGAGATCTAAAAAGCTAGCAGACAACAAATTAGTGAAACATGCCAAAAGAGGCTGTTTTTACCCCTAAGCTGAAATGTATGAAATTGACACTGTTGTACATACAAGAATCTAAAATCAGTAATTTCTTATGGTTTAATGTCTTGATTAAAATCTTATTAATCAGGAAGAGATTTCTATAAGAAAAAAAAATCTCAATCTCATAAACACTAATACATTTTCACTGGCTCTTTTGTTCTAGCAAAACTCATCAGAGATGTCTATAATTTACAAGTCCCCCAAGAAGTTTGGAGAAGAGGAGAGGTGGTAAGAAAAATAAGAGTAAATTAAATTTAATATTTTTTACTTTTACAAAGAAACTAAAGAGCAATTTATCTGGGAGATTTAATTAAATTAGTGAACAAAAATTCCAATGAGCCAGAGTTCCAGGTCTTTTGGGAGTTTTGAGTCACAAACATGCAGGTTTATTTGCCTCTGAGTCAAACTTTTAGAGTTCATTCCTGCTTCTGCCTGGTTGACTATCAAAGCTTATGGTTCAATAACACGAAGTACTACCCCTGGGATTCTTGCCAGAGATGATAACTGTGAGCTGTATTGTTCAATTTTACCAGAGCTAGATGTATGATTGAGAAGTCTTGATAGAATGAAGATGTCAATTCTCTTAGAATTAATTTATAAATTATTACTCCTATGAATATGAATATATTTAATAGTCATATGTGATTTTGTTATACTGACTAATGTACTAGTGTTCATGTGGAAGAACAAATAGGTAAAAAGAACTAGAAATGTTTGACAAAATGACTTGTATTAACAGATATTAAAAAGTATTATATGTACAATTACAATAAATATAAAAGCACGATACTGGAACAAAAGAGAACAAATTATTAAAAGAGAATGGAAACCTAGAAACAGAAATATTCATATGAGAGTATTCAAAAGATGTTTTGAATTGGTGACAAGAAAAGAGATTAAAAAAATTTTGTTGGGAATGCAGCGGCTCACACCTATAATCCTAGCACTTTGGGAAGCTGAGGCAGGAGGATCACTTGAGGCCACGAGTTTAAGACCAGCCTGGGTAATATAGTAAGACCCCCATCCTTTTATTTATTTATTTATTTATTTTTTGTTTGTTTGAGACAGAGTCTCACTTTGTCACCTCCTGGTAGAGTGCCGTAATATCATAGCTTACCGCAACCTCAGAGTCCTGGGCTCAAGCAATTCTCTTGCCTCAGCCTCCCAAGTAAGACCCCCATCTTCACAAAAAATTAAAAGTCAGCTGGACATGGTGGTGCACACTTATAGTCATACCTACTCAGGAGACTGAGATGGGAGAATTCCTTGGGCCCAAGAGTTTGAGGTTGGAGTGAGCTATGATGATGCCATTGCACTCCAGCCTGGGTGACACAATGAGACCCTGTTTCAAAAAAAAAATTTCTTTTTGCTGAGATAATACCTCATATTACCTGTACCAGGGAATGAATATTTTCATGTTAGAAGGCTGCATTAGTTCAGCTGTAATCAAATAAGGCTACATTTAAGAAACTTCAATTAGATATACTTAAAAATGTACATTATTTTGTAAAAATCAGACTGTGTACTTAGTGAAAATTGTTAATTAAATTAATTAATTAATTATTTTTGAGACAGAGGCTCACTTTGTAACACTCAGTAGAGTGCCATGGCATAATAGCTCAGAGCAACCTCAAACTCTTGGGCTCAAGCAATTTTCCTGCCTCAGCCTTTCAAGTAGCTGGGACTACAGGCATCCACCATGGTGCCTGGCCATTTTTGTCTTTTTCTCTTTTTTTTTTTAGAGATGGGGTCTTGTGTTTGCTCAGGCTGGTCTCAAACTCTTGAGCTCAAGCAATCTACCTGCCTCTGCTTTCCAGAGTGCTAGGATTACAGGAATGAGCCACTGTGCCCAGTTAATTTTAAAGTTGACTAATATTTCAATGATTTTGTTTTGTCTGCTTTTTGTTAGAAAGCATTTGAATATTTGGTCACAGCACAGAGATCCCTAGTTTCAGTTAATACTCTAGATGGGTATAAGTCATTTTTGAGGTTAAGGGCATCTTGATTTGGGTTAAGTAGGAGAATGTAGATTCACAGCAATAAAGTAGTTGAAAGGCAAGAAAGAATTTTGGGGACATGTTGCCAATGGCCTGGGTAATTTATGGCATTTCTCCATATTTCAACTGAATCTTTCTTGGCATCAAACAATAATTTAAAATGTCATCTATTGAAAGCTCAATCAATTCCATTCATACTTCTTTAGATGCCTTGGTGATATCAATTACGTGAAGTTAAAATGCTAATTTGAGTGTGATGTCATGATGTTCAAAGTCAGTGAAACTTTCATTGTATTCTCCAATTAATAGGTGTATTAACAGCTGCATATTCTTTAAATGATTCTCACAGATCATCCTGCTCATCAATCACCTTTGCTAACTTGGGAAACATGTTCACCCAGAATTTCCTTTTTAAGAATTGTTTTGAAAAAGATAGCTTTTTTTTTTCCACTTTTTTTTTTTTTTTTTTTTTTTTTAAATTGTTGGGGAAACTCTGAGTACAAAGAACCAGGGCATACTGATTGCATTTGTCAGGTAAAGTCCTGCTTCTTTTCTTTTCTTTTCTTTCTTTTTTTTTTAATGCTTAGATTTTTTTTTTTTGGCCCCATATTATATATAGACTTACTTATGCCTTGAAAAAAAAGTCAAATCATTTTGATTTGACATGATATCAAACAGAAATACTGCATTCCTACAGAAATCTTTCAATAATTCACATTGCTGAGTCTGTTCTTTATAAAAATCTAGAACTTTCTGTTCTAGAGATAAAATTTTGGCTAACAGCTGTCCTTGAGATAGCCAACGTGCTTTAAAATGATACAGAAAATCCATACTGAATACCTAATTCTTCAACTTTGCCATCATGAAACTGATGATGCCATGTTGCATTTGCAGGAATGTATTACAGTTGACAATACTTATAATTTGTTGCAAAGTGTTGCCTAAATTCTCTCTTATAATTTGTTGCAAAGTGTCACCTAAGTAGCCTTAGCACAGAGATTTTGCTGATACAACAAAATGAGAACATCTGGATCTGTTGGTACTTTTGTTTTTAATCCATGCAATAAATGCTTTCTGCTTTCCTGTAATGGAACATACAGGAAACATATTGAGTGTATGTACTGTCTGTACATACACTCAATAAATTTACCAAATTCAATACAACTTCATGACATTTATGTTGAAAGGTGTTGAAGATATCAGTTCTCCATGTTCTGTTTATAAGAGTGCCCTAAGTGTCCTCTTCTTAGCAAGGAAAATCTTCTGTTAGGAACAAAAAGAAGTATAAGCCTGTGCCAAGTCAGTAGTATCAGTCGATTCATCCAGTGCAATTAGATAACATAAATTTTCCTTTTGAAGTATTGCATAAAGTTGTTCTGTTAAGTTGAAGGCTAATTCATGCTGCCAATCAGTTGTGCTTCTCCTTGAAAGAGGGAGTTGTTTGTACTTTGAAAGTTTATTGGGGTCTAAGCATCCTACAACCTTGACAAGGCATTCTTTCACAATTTCTACATCACTGAATAGCTTCCCCCTTTTCCTGAGTATATAAGCTACTTTGTAATAATCCCTTTGTTAGGGATTATTTCCAGATCTTACTGCTGCTTGAAAGAATTGCCTTTGCTTTTGCCTTTCATTTTTTAATTTCTGCAATACAATTTTTCACACCTCTTTCTCTAATTTAAAAATGTTTGTAGTCCTTATGAGAGTTATAATACTGATGGGCATTGGATTTTTTAGTGTTGATATTGGAGTGTTGCAAAGCAAGCTAATCAATTCATCTTTATGAGAAACAAATAATATTGTCATTCCCAGTCCTCATGAAAAAATCTTTCTTCCTTCAGCATTCTCTTGCTCTTCCTTGATATAATAGGCTGTTTAGTAGACACAATTAAAAAATACTGTTGAGTTGTACAACTATCCAGCAACTCCACTTCAAACAGAAACACAGTGCACTATTGTCAAAAGCTGAAACAGATTGGTGCACTAGACCCTCTTAAATTCTCACCAACCAACTTCATGTGCTAATGACACCAGTAAGGTGGGAGAATTTAGAACTAAATCAATGTAGCAGCTGTCGATTTAGTCTTCATGGTTTACTAATGTTCTAATCATACCAGTCAATCTGGGAGAATTATTTCATTGAAACTTATTTTATTCTTTGGTATTTTGAAAATGTTCTTGGCTTGGTGCCTGTGGCTCAAGCGGCTAAGGCACCAGCCACAAAATAGCCGGGCGTTGTGGCGGGCGCCTGTAGTTCCAGCTACTTGGGAGGCAGAGACAGGAGACTCATTTGAGCCCAGGAGTTGGAGGTTGCTGTGAGCTGGGATGCCATAGCACTCTACCCAGGGTGACAGCTTGAGGCTCTGTCTCAAAAAAAAAAAAAAGAAAGAAAGAAAGAAAAAAGAAAATGTTCTTTTAAAAATAAAATAAAAATATAAAAGATGAACATAAATACGTTAATAGCAATGAAAACGAAAGGATTTGTTCTGTCAAATTTGGATTCAGTCAAAAGGCTACATTTAGAGCCTGAGAAGACCGCGTGTGGCCTTAAGTCTGCAGATTCATCACCCTGGATCTGTATAATAAATTCCTCGGATAAGTTAAATATGTAAATATGAAAAATTAAATAAAATTAATTAAGATAATCTAAAATAAGATTATTTAATAAATTAATAAAATATAATATATACATATATAGTTTATTAATAATTTATAATTCACTTTAATTAATTTTTCATCTTTACATATTTATGTATATATTACAGTTGATCTTGAACAACTTAGAGGTTAGAGGTGCTGAGCTCTCTATACCATTAAAAATTCACATATAACTTTGGACTCTCCTAAAACTTAACTGTTAATAGTCTACTGTTGACTGGACAATTATCAGTCTTTGTATGTCATACAGGTTATATACTGTTTTCTTACAATAAAGTAAGCTAGAGAAAAGAAAATGTTAATAAGCAAACATGGAACATCTTTCACATGGAAAAGAAAATATATTTACCATTAATTATATGGAAGTGGGTTGTCATAAAGGTCTTCACCCTCATCATCTTCATGTGGAGGGGAGGGTTTGATCTTGCTGTGTCAGGGGTGCCAGGGGCAGAAGGAAATTCAAAGATAAATAGAACCAGAACCATATAGTTCAAAAGCATTGTTCAAGGGCCAATTTTGTTATTTCTTATAACTTCCTATCTCAGAAAGGAAACCAATAGAGGAACAATAACAATATGTAGTTCATAACCAAAATGCTAAATAAGTATCTAAAAATGCACCACATTATTTGTGACAAATCTAATAAAACTAAATGCCATTTGTTTACTCCATTGGAAAATGTGAACATTTAAAAAAGATTAAGAAGAGAACAGGTGATCTTAACAATCAGAATCCAACAACACATCAAAAAAATTATACACCATGACCAAGTCGGATTTATCCCAGGTTCTCAAGGCTGATTCAATATACGTAAATCTATAAATGTAATTCAACACATAAACAAACTTAAAAATAAGGACCATATGATTCTTTCAATTGATGCAGAAAAAGCTTTTGATAATATCCACCATCCCTTCATAATCAGAACACTTAAGAAAATTGGTATAGAAGGAACATTTCTTTTGTTTTTTTTTTTGTGTCTAATTTTATTTATTTATTTTATTTAGATTTTTATTTTTTAATTTTTTTTAATTGTTAAATCATAGCTGTGTACATTAGTGCAATCGCCTGTACCCATTCTAAGATGCACCATAGATGTGGCCCCACCTATTACCCTTCCTCTACCAAAACCTCCCCCCTTCCTTCCCCTTCCTTGTCCCTTTCCCCATAGTCTTGTGCTATAGTTGGGTTATAGCCTTCATGTGAAAGCTATAACTTAGCTTCATAGTAGGTCTGAGTACATTGGATACTTTTTCTTCCATTCCTGAGATACTTTGCTAAGAAGAATATGTTCCAGTTCCATCCATGTAAACATAAAAGAGGTAAAGTCTCCATCTTTCTTTAAGACTGTATAGTATTCCATGGCATACATGTACCACTATTTACTATTCCATTCGTGGATCAATGGGCACTTGGGCTTCTTCCATGCCTTAGCAATTATGAATTTGCCTGCAATAAACATTCTGGTACAGATGTCTTTGTTATATTGTGACTTTGGTCTTCTGGGTATAAACCTAGTAAAGGAATTATAGGATTGAATGGAAGATCTATTTTTAGGTCTCTCAGTAGTCTCCAAACATCCTTCCAGAAGGAACGTATTAGTGGGCATTCCCACCACCTGTGTAGAAGTGTGCCCTTTCCTCCGCATCCGTGCCAACATTTCTGGTTTTGGGATTTTGTTATGTGGGGCCACTCTTACTGGGGTTAGGTGATATTTCAAAGTAGTTTTGATTTGCATTTCTCTGATAATTAAGGATGATGAGCTTTTTTTAATGTGTTTGTAGATTGTGCATCTGTCTTCTTTAGAGAAGTTTCTCTTTAAGTCCCTTGTCCGCCCTGAAATGGGGTCACGTATTCTTTTCTTGCTAATAAATTTGAGTTCTCTGTGGATTCTGGTTATTAGGCCTTTATCAGAGGTATAACCTGCAAATATTTTCTCCCATTCTGAGGGCCATCTGCTTGTTTTACTCACTATGTTCTTGGCTGTGCAGAAGCTTTTTAGTTTGATCAGGTCCCAGTAGTGTATTTCTGATACTGCTTCAATTGCCTGGGGAGTCCTTCTCATAAAATATTCACCCAGGCCAATTCAGAAGGGACATTTCTTAAACTAATAGGGGCCATCTACAGCAAACCACAGCCAATATCGTATTGAATGGAGTTAAATTGAAATCATTTACGCTTAGACCAGGAACCAGGCAAGGTTGCCCATTGTCTCTATTGCTCTTTAACATTGTCATGGAAGTTTTAGCCATTGCAATTAGGGAAGAAAAGGCAATCGAGGGTATCCACATAGGGTCAGAAGAGATCAAGCTTTTACTCTTCGCAGATGATATGATAATATATCTTGAAAACACTAGGGATTCTACTACAAAACTTTTAGAAGAGATCAAGGAATACAGCAATGTCTCAGGCTACAAAATCAACACCCATAAATCTGTAGCCTTTATATATACCAACAATACCAAGCTGAAAAAACAGTCAAAGACTCTATTCCTTTCACAGTAGTGCCAAAGAAGATGAAATATTTTGAAGTATACCTAACAAAGGATATGAAAGATCTCTACAAAGAGAACTATGAAACTTTAAGAAAAGAAATTGCTGAAGATGTTAACAGATGGAAAAATATACCATGCTCATGGCTGGGAAGAATCAAAATTGTTAAAATGTCCATACTATCCAAAGCAATATATAATTTTAATGCAATTCCTATTAAAGCTCCATTGTCATATTTTAAAGATCTTGAAAAAAAAATACTTTGTTTTATATGGAATCAGAAAAAACCTCAAATGGCCCAAACACTACTCAGCAATAAAAACACAGCAGGAGTAATCATGCTACCAGACCCGAGACTGTACTATAAATGATAGTGATCAAAACAGCATGGTACTGGCACAAAAGCAGAGATTTAGATGTCTGGAACAGAATAGAGAACCAACAGATGAATCCAGCTACTTAACGTTATTTGATCTTTGACTAGCCAATTAAAAACATTCAGCGGGGAAAAGATTCCCTATTTAACAAATGATGCTGGGTAAACTGGCTGGCAACCTGTAGAAGATTGAAACTGGACTCACACCTTTCACCATTAACTAAGATAGATTCTCACTGGATAAAAGATTTAAACTTAAGACATGAAACTATAAAAATACTGGAAGAAAGTGCAGGGAAAACTCTTGAAGGAATTGGCCTGGGTGAATATTTTATGAGAAGGACTCCCCAGGCAGTTGAAGCAGTATCAAAAATACACTACTGGGACCTGATCAAACTAAAAAGCTTCTGCACAGTCAAGAACATTGTAAGTAAAGCAAGCATACAGCCTTCAGAATGGGAGAAAATATTTGTAGGTTATACCTCTGATAAAGGTCTAGTTACCAGAATCCACAGAGAACTCAAACGTATTAGCAAGAAAAAAACACATGACCCCATCTCAGGGTGAGCAAGGGACTTGAAGAGAAACTCCTCTAAAGAAGACAGACACACTTTCTACAAACACATGAAAAAAAGCTTATCATCCTTAATCATCAGAGAAATGCAAATCAATACTACTTTGAGATATCACCTAACCCCAGTAAGAGTAGCCCACATAACAAAATCCCAAAACCAGAGATGTTGGTGTGGATGTGGAGAAAAGGGCACACTTCTACCCTGCTGATGGGAATGTACACTAATACATCCCTTCTAGAAGGATGTTTGGAGAATACTTAGAGACCTAAAAATAGACCTGCCAATCGATCCTATAATTCCTTTACTAGGTTTATACACAGAAGACCAATAGTCACAATATAACAAAGACATCTGTACCAGAATATTTATTGCAGCCCAATTCATAATTGCTAAGTCATGGAAGAAGCCTAAGTGTCCATCGACCCACAAATGGACTAGGAAATTGTGGTACATGTATACTATGGAATATTATGCAGCCTTAAAAAAAGATGGAGACCTTACCTCTTTCATGTTTACATGAATGGAGCTGGAACATATTTTTCTTAGCAAAGTATCTCAGGAATGGAAGAAAAAGTAACCAATATACTCAGCTCTACTATGAAGCTAAATTATAGCTTTCACAGGAAGGCTATAACCCAACTATAGCACAAGACTATGGGGAATGGGCCAAGGAAGGGGAAGGGAGGGGTGAGGCTTTGATGGAGGGAGGGTAATGGGTGGGGCCACACCTACGGTGCATCTTAGAATGGGTACAGGCAAAACTTACTAAATGCAGAGTACAAATGCCTACATACAGTAACTATGTAAATGCCATGAAGGCTACATTGAACAGTTTGATGAGAATATTTCAGATTGTGTATGAATCCCTCACATTGTACCCCTTGAGTGCACTAATGTACACAGCTATGATTTAACAATAAAAATAAATTTAAAAAATATATATATTCATTAGTGAAATCCGTCTGCAGTTATATTTTTTAGTTAAGTCCTTTCCTGGTTTTGGAATCAAGGTGACGTTGCTCCATAGACCATGTTGGGGAAAGTTCCTACCTTCTCCATGTTTTGGAATAGGTGCTGCAGTATTGGCACACGCCCATATTTGAAGGTTTATAGAATTCTGGTATGAAGCCTTTTGGTCCTAGGATTTTTTTCTTGCAGCATTATATATTTTCTTTCTCAGAAAGCCTGAGGGTGACCTTACGGAGGCAAGACCCTCCTCAGCTGTACATCTGTCCCAGTTGTCAGACTTTGCCTTAACTTCTGAATACTGTACCCACCAAATTAGGTTCTTCTGAAGACCCAGTTAAAATGCTTCAAAATGCAAATTAATACAACTTCTGTGGATAGAAGTGTGGAGAATTCTCAAAGAACTAAAAGTTGACCTTCCATTTGATCCTGCGATTCCATTACTAGGTATCTACCCAGAAGAACAAAAACCATTTCACCATCAAGATATCTGCACCAGAAGGTTTACTGCAGCTCAGTTCAGAATTGCCAAGTCATGGAAACAACCCAAATGCCCATTACCCCATGAGTGGATT
This sequence comes from Loris lydekkerianus, assembly GCA_963574355.1. Classification (NCBI taxonomy): domain Eukaryota; kingdom Metazoa; phylum Chordata; class Mammalia; order Primates; family Lorisidae; genus Loris; species Loris lydekkerianus. Next base: position 16,112 of record CAUYPK010156468.1, read on the forward strand.
AACAAATTGTGGCATATGTGTACTATGGAATGGTATTCAACTATAAGAAAAGATGGAGACTTTAGATCTTTTATGTTTACCTGGGTGGAATTGAAACACATTCTTTTTAGTAAAGCATCTCAAGAATGGGAAAAAAAAAAAAAAATATATATATATATATATATATATCTCCAATGTACTCAGTACTAATATGAAACCAATATATAAACAATTACACGCCCACATAAATGACAAAACACAAATATAGTGTAGCAACGGGGAGGGGAGGGGAAAGAGGGGGAGTAAAACAATGTAACCTAAAAATTTGTACCTTCGTATTAATTTGAAATTTACAAAAAAAGAAAGAAAGAAATTCTTGGATTTTTTCACAATGCTTGATTTTTGCTAGACTCTCTAAAACCCAAAGGAGAGTAACTAGCTTAGGGGAAAGCAGCTCAGTTCTTGCCTTCAGAGAAAGTTAAATGAGCTCCCTTGGGCCTTCCTGACCTTCAGTTCCCCTGTGAAAACCTAGGTCACCAGTTGTGGCCGATGTCCCTTATGACATTTCCATGCTCATACAAGAATACCATAGGGTTGCTGTTCACTTAATCTTTACAAGAGCTGGTGTTGTCCTGAATGTACGATCCACCCTGCTTTCCTTGGTTTACGTCACCTTTGGGCAGCCCTCTAGTGAGCGTGTGTAAGAGCACCCTCACGGTGCTTGGAAGCAGGAAGAGGCAATGGTACAACATTGCCACAATCTCTGTGCGCATTCCTCTACTGAAGGACAGAATGTTTCCCTCCATTCACTGTCAGTTGACAGGCCTCATTCCATCGTGATAGTCCTATTGAGAACTTGATTTCCTGTTAAATGTTTCTACAGAAATTTCAACTTGCTGTCAGAAAATGGAGATGTGCTGAAAAAGCTTTTATATGTGCTTTTCCTTCATGCCCTGAACCTCTCTCCTCCTCTTGCTTTTAAATAATGTGTATAAGCCGTGTGAAGTGCTATGCAGTGTGTTCAATGGGGCACTTTCCACACACTGAGCAGAAAAGGCACACAGAAAAAAGCCCTGTACCCAGTGGTCAAGGGCTGGAATTCCAGTTTTGTATTCAATGAACTCTGAGATCTTGGTTAAGTAACCCGCCCCCCCCCCACCTTACAGCCTAAGTTCTTCCAGATTCAATTAGGGAATTGGGTAAAACAAAGCTTCTCTAAGGAACTTATGCCCCTGGAGCTTCCAACAGGTAAGGGCTCTTCAGGCTGCAAGAAAAAGCAAGTTTCTATGTTATATGATTTTAAACAAAGCTCTGAGCAGAAACATCCCACCAGAGCTCCCCCAGCCCCAACAGTGACAAGGCCAGGACAGTGTTCATTCCAAAGGCATCGCCTCTTAGTGTAGGCCATGGCTAAGTATCTCAAAGGGGATGAGAAACGGAAAGTGTACAGGTTGATGAGTGTATTTGAGTGCATTGTGCTCTTCAGAATAATTAATTCATTTAAGAGATATTTATTGAGCCTTAGCTCAAGGACAAGAGAGACAGGAGGAATGGCATGGGTAAGACCAGAGGGAGGCCTGGGGAGGCCGATGCCCCACAGTGAGAGAGGAGGGGGGGAGAACAGAGGCCACTGCCCCTGCAGTGAGAGGGGAGGGGGCAGGGTACAGAGGCAGGGGGCAGAGGCCAATGCCCACACAGTGACAGGGGAGGGGGCAGGACATGAGGTGGGGAGTGGGCACACAGGCTGATGTCCCTGAAATGAGAGGGGAGGGGGCAGGACACTGGGGCACGTGGGCAGGGTCTTCCTGCCCACCCAGGCCAGCCCAGACCTGACTGAGGTTGGGCAGGGCACGTGTATTATTCAAAGTTCCCCAGATGACTTGGATGACCGGTAGGGGATGACAGTCACTGGTGTGGGACCTTTTGGCTTTCATTCTGAGTGGGATGGAAAGTCATCAGTAAGTTTTTGAACCAAATTCCTCCATGGCTTTGGGTCATTCTGGAGCCTGTGTTGAGAACTGACCACAGGGAGGTACAGGTGGGTGCAGGGAAAGTGGGTGGGGGGTGCAGAGTAGGCTGCTCTGATAATCCAGCTGAGACAGGCAGGGGCCTCACCAACATGGGACGTAATGGTACCAAATACTAGAATCTGGATACGGTTTTTAAGGTAGAGCCAGTAGGATTTTCTGTGGAGTGAGAGAAAATTGTTTATGAAAAAAGCAAATATAGCAAATGCCTACTTTTGAAATGAATAAGAAGTCTCTGAAATGTCCCAAGAAGCCACAAAGAACGTCAGCTTTTGACCACTATCTCTGGTGTGCCCTGTCTTCTTTCTGGTGAGAATTTTCCCTATGTTCCTGTTTGTGTTCCCTAGAATCACATGACCTTTCTTTCTTCTGAGCTGCAGGGCATGACCTGGGCTCACCAGGCCTGAGACCTTTCTCAGTCGGTCTGAAAACTTCTGTCGAGGCTCTGAAGATGGAAGTCATTCGCTGCTTGTCCAAGGAGGGCCTTTCTGAACGGTCAGAGCAATGATCTTCAGGCTGTGGAGAGGATCTTAGGTGTGCCGTGAAAATTTTTAAAGATCATTAAGTAAATTATTTTAAAAAGAAGTTCAAAACACAGGACCAGCCTTGGTGGCTGGCGCCTATAATCCTAGCACTCTGGGAGGCTAGCTGGGTGGATTGCTTGAGCTCAGGAGTTTGAAACCAGTCTGAGCAAGAGTGAGACACTGTCTCTGCCAAAGATAGAAAAGGTAGCCGGGCATTGTGGTGCTCACCTGTAGTCCCAGCTACTCAGGAGGCTGAGGCAGGAGGATCTCTTGAGCCGAAGAGTGGGAGGTTGCTGTGACACCACAGCACCTACTGAGGGTAAAGAGTGAGACTCTGTCTCAACAACAACAAAACAACTTCAAAGCACAGTCAGTATATATTTTTTAAACTCCCTCCCATTTTTTTGATCAACATAATTTCAGTGTGTCACAGAAGTTCAACTATAATTTCAAGTGTACTGTGAGTTGAAAAAGGTTGACAAGCTCTGGGCTGAGGCACTTTACAGTAACAGCTTTCTTTGTGCACACACAATACCACTGAGAAGCCTGAGCCCTGACCTGTGGTAGCTCTTCTGAACACCTCTGCTATCATCAGGCCATCCAGAGTTTCAATGTTTTAAATTGTGTTATTCTGAAATGCAGATGTCTTTCCAAAAAGGCTGTGACAGTGAGTACAGAGTGCAGCGTCTGCTTTTCCATCTCTGATCTGGGCACCAGGGCTTTACTTAGGGATTATGTTTGAGAACCAGGAGATAGCCTTGAAGTCCTCCTGTCAATAAACACGCTGGGAAGGGGGAAACCCTGGCATGTGACAGAAATTTTGGGGGAGGCGGCTATAATTAACCTAGCCTGCAGACCCCTCAAAGTGAAGCTTGGCAAACAATGGGCATCCCAGAATCCTCTTGTTGGTCAGCCCCGTTCAAGGGTGTTAACTGTCAGGATTGGCACTGTGATTCCTCTACCTAGCTCTGCAGCCTGTTTTAACATGTGGGCCAGGAACACGAGTTGGGAGGCTGCGGACCCGCTCCGTCTCACTCTGCTCTGTCACCTTGGTGTTAGCATTCTGCTCGGTCTTGTTTCCAGTTTGAGTTATGAAACCATCTCAGTTCAGTTTTAATAACTTCCCTGGCACAGCAGGCTCCATAAAACTTAATGTGTTGAGTCTCTGTGACAAGGACAGCAGCTCTGGCTTGGGGACAGGGAGGTAGACTTTCTATAAATGCAGCTTTTATCCATTATAGCCTCTCTGACTTGGCAGCACATGGCCAGGTGCAGCTGCTCACCCCTTCCATGCACAGTCAATCTGGACTTCAGCTTCAGAGTTTCCCTGTCTCCTGACTCGCCCGTGATTCTCTGACTAAAGAAAATATCTCGTGACGGGTCTTCCTGTCTGGGAAGCAGACCCTGGGGCTCACTTAGGGAAGATTTAGTCACCCTTCAGAACAAAACTCTGGCCGGTGACCTCGGCTTGTTAGCGGAGGCTTTTGTGACCATCAGGGAGGAATAGCTGCCCGGTGCAGAGAGAGCTGTCTTTGTAGACCTGAAGCAGGGTTCTTTTCTGCAAATGAACTTATGTGTGAGCTACAGGTGCTTCTACGGAAGGAAGCCCTCAGAACCCACGGCAGGGAGAACTCCCCCTGCCCACACCCCGCACACAACCACGCCACACAGCAAAGCCCAGGGCGGGATCCCTATCTTTGTTGTTCAGCCTCCTCCTTTCCTCAGAATCTGTGTAGATGGTGACATGCTCATCTGATTGAATAAAGGACTTGAAATTTTTCCTTTCTTATGAAATGTTCATTACGCCATGGATTGCCCAGTCTTAGTTATAATATAGAGACACCCTGCTTTGTGGCAAGAAAACACATGAAATCCCAAATTTATAAACAAATAGAAAAGTTAGGTTGGCCTTATCCAATTAATGTATCCTAATAATTTTTGCAAAATGTTTAAAGTTCAAAGGGAATCTCTTCTAATTTGAACTTTATGAGGAATAATATTTTGAGCAGTAATGTGACAGCCTAAATATTCCCAAGGCTCTTGAGTTTGTACTTTGTCTTCTGCTAATTGAAGACCATATTCTTTAAGTTTTGAGCATGCCAATTGACATAATTTCTGTACCTTATTAAAATCTGGATGTGCCAATAAAATATCATCCATATAATGTAAAAAAAAAAAAAAAAGAAAGAAAAGTTAGGGCAATATACAGTTACTTTATAAAAAGAGTGGCCTAAAGAAGTTTAAATATTTATGCTGCAGTAGAGAAATAATATACGTGTACTATAATTTCTTTATTCTAACAAGTTGAAAGCTATTCCTATAATGAAAATAGTAGAAAAGTAGGTCGGAAGGGAGCCAAAGGGCTACTCGAAATAGGTGTATAAATGCTCATTCAGGAACATGGCCACCTCTGATTTCCTTTGGAACCTCACTAACCTCCTTTGGAATGTTACTAAATTTCCACTAGACTTCTCAAGGGGAATTCAACGATGGGGTTTGGGAGTAAGGTTTCCTTGGGTTTTAGTTGCTTCCTAGTGAACATGTGTTTGTGGCCTCTGGAAGTAGAGGGAACAGAACCTGCGAGAACGTAAACTCCTTGTGTGGAGGAAAGGAAGCCAATGGCAGCTCGTTGCCCAGCCTAGCTGCCCTCACACTCAGGTGGGGGGTGCCTGGGATTCACTCCTGTGGACACACCCTCAGGTGGTGGCTGCCTGTGACTCACTCCCGTGGACACACCCTCAGGTGGTGGCTGCCTGTGACTCACTCCCGTGGACACACCCTCAGGTGGTGGCTGCCTGTGACTCTCTCCCAAGGACACACCCTCAGGTGGTGGCTGCCTGTGACTCACTCCCATGGACACACGCTGAGGTGGTGGCTGCCTATGACTCACTCCCATGGACACACCCTCAGGTGGTGGCTGCCTGAGACTCACTCCCGTGGACACACCCTCAGGTGGTGGCTGACAGAGACTCACTACAGAGGACACACCCACAGGTGGTGGCTGCGTGTGACTCACTCCCCTGGACACACCCTGAGGTGGTGGCTGCCTGTGACTCACTCCCCTGGACACACGCTGAGGTGGTGGCTGCCTGTGAATAACTCCCGTGGACACACCCTCTGTAGGTGGCTGCCTGTGTATAACTACAGTGGTGACTCCGTCTGTTGGTGGCTGCCGGTGTCGCGCT